>BQNB010200978.1:0-10948 GCA_026074375.1 Tanacetum coccineum
CGAGAATGAAAACCCAACGCACCCCTTGGTGCCACAAAACAATCCGGACGCAGCCTATAGCTGCTGTCCCAAAACCAACCGCACCCTATTTGAGGCTTATGACAACCGAACGCACCCTTGGTTGGTAAACCCACCCGAACGCAGCCCTTAGTTGCTGCCCTCAAACCCGAAGCACCCTATGGTGTTAAAACAACCAATCACACCCTTTGGTGCTACCACGAAACCCATACACCTTTTTCTTGCAAACCCAACCCGAACACACCCCTTTTTGGGCCAAAACTAAACCCGACGCGCCCTTCTCGGGTCGCTGTTTAAAACAAACGCACCCTAGCCGGTGCTACCATCAACCGAACACACCCTTGGTGCGATTTCATGAACCAAACGCACCCTACTCGGTGCAAGGTCAGACCGAGCACACCCTTTTGCTAACCCGAGAACCAAACGTCCCTTATGGTGGTGGTGGTGGCGTAGAGGATAGTGGTAGTGGGGATCAGATAGATCGGGTGGTGAGAAACCTTTTTGGATTCGGCCGAAAAGCTCGTCGAAAAAGTTTTCCGGCGGCGGACCGGTGGCCGGCGGTAGCGGGAGCTTGCCGGAAAAAGAGAGAGAAAGGTGGAGAGCATATATGTATGTGTGTTTATATGAGATGGAAATGAAAAAAAATATAAACTTTTTATATATATTAAAAGTTTAAAACAAAGTGACAAGTCCCAACTAGTTTATGGTAGATTTTGTAACTTTTTAGTATAATTTTGATAACTATCGGCTCGGGACTCGTTTGGACGACTTAACGAATGTTTCAAAATACGAAACTTGCGCCATTGCGTTTCAAATCATTTTTCTGATAAAAATGAGTATTTACTTGATAATATTTCATAAATATTTTTATAACATACAAAATAAATATCTGTTATTTATTTTGTGACTCGGTTAAAATAAAAATGAGTTTTAACTTGGATATTCGCGTTATCAACAACGCTCAAATAATTAAAATATTAAAT
This sequence comes from Tanacetum coccineum, assembly GCA_026074375.1. NCBI lineage: Eukaryota > Viridiplantae > Streptophyta > Magnoliopsida > Asterales > Asteraceae > Tanacetum > Tanacetum coccineum. Next base: position 1,002 of record BQNB010200978.1, read on the forward strand.
GATTTTATTTAATAATTTTATTAAATAAATAGTGATAATTAAAAATAAATTTAATTATTTTTGTGTGTCGGTACCCGTTGTGTGCAGTTTTCAAAACTTTGCGAGGCTGTTTTAGCCCTCTTCTGCTTGTTTTCAAGTCTCGGGTAAAACTAAAAAGTTGTCTGAAATATCGTTTTACATCAAATTGCTTTAGGGTCCGAATAATGAAAACGTGATTTAGCTGCTCGTTTTTGATAAATCAACCTAGGAATAACATATATCTCCTTTAAATATGTTCCGAAAAATTACCGGTTACGCGGTAATCGCTTTTATGTGAAAATAAAAGACCAAAAGTCAAAAAGTCAAGTCAGACTCGAAAAGTCAAAGATTAAAATAGTCCTTTAAAATTTCGAAAATTGGCCGTCCCGGTGTCTCAATTTGTTTTTATTCTCCTTGGTTTTACTAGTGATAAGATGAGTGATATACCTAGGTTCATCGTCGAGGTTCCCAACGAAAATTTTGAGTGAACAAAGGTCAGAGCAAGGATATATGCAATCGAAATGAGCGAATGATCAAATGTATGATAATCTTGCAAAGAAAGGATGTAATACGATGACTCGAAGAAAAGCCATAGGAAAACGAAAATTTAACAAGTCGTCAGTTTTTTTATTCCTGAAAGTGGTTAATGATTTATTACTATTAGATTATCAAGTTCGCGGCGGTCGATACACATTCGAAAAAAATCCATATAACAAAGCACGAGTCGAAAGAAATTCATAGCCCAAGGAATGATTCATACGGACGAATACACGCTATGTCGGATAAAACCTAAAGTCCACTCAAGGTTTATAAATTTGTCACTTACAAAAGAGGCATCCCAATCCTTGTTAAGTAAGCAATTATCAACTTATGGTTCGGTAATTTATAATTTCCTTATTCAAATGAAGAAGCGTCCTAATTCATTTCAATAAGATGATTATAAATCATCATACCTAAGTATCGCCGGCACAAAAATACGATATCAAAACAATAGGTTACGAAACAACATATACGATCAAAAGCATAGGAAGAGTGTTCCAACTCAAAGTGGAGTGGTAAAGTAATCGGCATTTGGTGGTTTCGAGGAGAAAATGAGAAATCTGAAAGTACGGGATAATCAATATTTATATAATGACTAATATAGGGTAATAGTAAGGCGCCATACTATAGACGTAAGAAACGAAATCATAAATCAAGTAAATAAACTCGTTATCCATATAAAAGTAGTAGAGATACAAAAGAGAGCTTATAAAGGATTAGGGAGCATGCGCGTGCGGATATCGGACAATGGTGAAAGATTCTTAAAAGTTTTTTGTGAAAAACGAGTTATAGTCTATTGGATTTGAAAACGACCTATTCTCTAACAACCATTGCACTGATCCCAATCTGTCACACACCCAAATCGACGTCAACGGAATATAACATGGGGTGCGACTTTAAGGCACAAATACAAGTCACAGACACGACCTCAAAAAGACGATTTAATAAAATGCCACAATCAATTTAATTAAAAATGTCCAAAGTTAAAACAGGTTCCCATTATAATGTATTAGAAAACAATGTCCAAAACGTTTTGTCAAATATACTCCATGTTATTAAGCCCTTCAAAAAAATATATCCGCGCGACTCGAATGCTCCCAATGCTCCACTAGCAAAATAATAACCTGAGAAAATACATGCAAAACGTCAACAATAATGTTGGTGAATTCATAGGTTTAAGTAAAAAGCATATTACATAATTTAAGAAACAATTCAGACGAAAAGTACGTTACAACAATTTAAAAGTGTTTATTATCGCCGAAATCATCCGAAATCCAAGTAGTGATTTAATAAATCTAGTAATGTTCAGTAGTGGACCACAAGATCGAAGTAATGGTGGACAATTACTATTCCGAAGTCCAAAACAATAAGAGTAGACAAGGGGGGGGGGAAAAAAAAAAAAAAAAAAAAGAAAAAAAAAAAAAAAAAAAAAAAAAAAAAAAAAAAAAAAAAGGGGGGGGGGGGTGGAAAAAAAAAAAAAAAAGGTGGGGGGGGTGGTGGTGGGGGGGGAGGGGGAAAAAAAAAAAAAAAGAAGGAAAAAAATAGAAAAGGGGGGGGGGGGGGGGTGGGTGGGGGGGGGGGGGGGGGGGGGGGAAAAAAAAAAAAAAAAAAAAAAAGAAACACATTCCCAAGTCTAAATATATAACAGGTATTATTGCACTAAGCTCATGACCCCGAAGCCTTAACTAGATTTGTGCCCCAATCAGAATATAGGATTGCTTGCCATACAACCTAACACCTCTAATGTTAAAATGCACCCGATCAAACCTAGTGACGCCCAAGTAAGGTGGGGATTGTCATTCCCGATAGATCTAACACAACGACTCGCGCTTACTACATAACAATTAACGGTTCAGAAAAGTAGTGACTTCACGGCAAAAGGTAACTTATCAATAATAATTCATGCGTAATCTGGATAGCATACACTTTGTAAACACTTGTCCCCGTGATAAAAACAATCATGTCAAAATTCACGGTTTCAAATATAAGGTATTCACGAACTCAAATCATTATGTAAACAAATCAAGACTTAATAAAAAAAATATATCATGGTAACGCTTACGTATAGAAATCAATAAGTTTTATGTAGTAAAACGAGCACGTATATCTCAACCCCGCAAACAGTTTAAGAAACCATTAAAAGAGAAATGTGGGCAATTGAACTCACATTGATGATGACGAACGATTAACAATATGCATCTAATATGCACACCACTAACGTAAGACAACGGCTTCGATCAAGAAGTCGCAACTAATCTTAACGGCTAAGTCCCACTAGCCTAGGATAATGAATTTGATTTTCCCGATGAATGGTAACATCAACGCTACTCGTTGATAAAGATTTAGACTTCCAAGTTGTAATGGTTTGGTGGTTGGTTAAATAAAGTAATTTAAAATAAACCCAAAGAGTGTAATATATTCCGATAATTCCATTTGAAAAATAAACCCTTAGATAACTCATAAAGACAAATAATCCAAAAATTAATGTGACGTATATAAGCCTTGCAAGTATGTAAATAGATAATTGTGAGCAAAATAATTAAACCCAATAAGATTGACTCGTTTTCTGAAATCACCACTTAATTAATAGAAAGTCTTGTATAAACGTAATCCGTACTTATAAGATTACCAATTAATTAACCGGTGTTTGTAAAGACTTTTACAACAATTATTAGGTTACCCTCTAGCTGATAATTATAAAATATAAAATAATATTTTATAAGTTATATTTCGTTTCCTCGACGGGTCGTGACTAAAACAGTTCGTTTCCTTGTGAAAGTATAGTTTTCGTTCGTTGTCAGGTTTTCGTACAATTATATTCTTATATATCTTTAACATATAATTTACTACCTTTAACGGTTTATAAAACAATAGTAGTTTTAGTGAATCATAAATATAGGAAATTATATAAGTTTCATCATGACTTCCCCGTTTATATAACGTTTCCCATATACGTAAAACTCAACGTTTTTCCCTTAATCAATATATATTGCAGTTATTCGCTTTCCCAATATTTCAAATGCACGCGTTTTCCAGGTATAATATATATATATATATTATATCTAAACTAAACAACTAATAAATATTGTGTAACACCCTCAAAATCTGGTCGCAGCGGAATGGTAACAATGGGGTGCTACTTCATAGTCCAAACGCACAAGTCACAGAAAACGACCTCAAAAGAGACGTTTTATAAAATGTCACATTCAATTTAGTAAAAATGTCAGAGTTACACAGGTTCCATTTATAATGTATTAGAAAACATTGTCAAAACGTTTGTCAAATAGTACTCAAGTTATTAAGCCTTCAAAAATATATATATCCGCGCGACTCGAATGCTCCCAATGCTCCACTAGCAAAATAGTAACCTGAAAATACATGCTAAAACGTCAACAATAATGTTGGTGAATTCATAGGTTTAAGTAAAAAGCAGTATTGAAATAATTTAAGAAATATTTCAGAAGAAAAGTAGCGTTACAACATTTAAAAGTGTTATTTCCGAAATCCATCTGAAATCCAAGTAGTGATTCAGTAAATCAAGAAGTATTTAAAAGTGGACCACAAGATCGAAGTAATGGTGGACTAAGTACATATTCCGAAGTCCAAAACAAGTAATGTAGACAAGAGAAACACATTCAACAAGTTTTTTTTCTAAGTATATATTATTGCACAAGCTCATACCCCGAAACTTAAACGTAATAAACTGTAATCAAACCACACTCGAGGTTTGTGCCGCCAACACGGATACAAATGTGACAAAACATCCTATGAAATTTCTCAATACAGTGTTCCAAAACAATCCAACGAATTGGGAACTGTGTGTCAAATTAAATGCACCTTGATCAAACTAGTGACCCAAGGAAAGGTGGGGATTGTCAGTCCCGATAGATCTATCCATAACACTCGCGCTTACTACAATAGCAATTAACGGTTCATGATAAATAGGGACTTCACGGCAATAAGGTAACTTAGGCATTAATAATCAGGCAGTAATCTGGATAGCATACACTTTGAAAAACACTTGTGTCCAATAGTAAAACAAGCAATGTAATTCACCCCGTAGATTTTGTAAAACAATTGTAAGAAAAAGGGGCTATGACCTCACAGAAGTATTAAAGTAATTGTAACTGTAGAAGGAATATACAAGTTTGTAAACGAGCATATATTCCCCTCGCGGGTTTATAAAACATTAAAAAGATTGAAATGCGAGACTATGAACTCACAAAGTATTGAAAGGTAATTGTACTGTAGTAAAATATACAAGTTTGTAAACGAGCATGTATTCCCCTCGCGGGTTTATAAAACATTGAAAAGATTGAAATGCGAGACTATGAACTCACAAAGTATTGAAAGGTAATTGTACTGTAGTAAAATATACAGTTTAGTCAACAGCAGGTAATCCCCACGCGGGTTTTATAAAACATATGAAAAGATTGAAATGCCGGAGACTATGAACTCCACAAGTATTGAAAGGTAATTGTCCATAGAAAAATATACAATATTGTAAACGAGCATGTAAACCCCTCGCGGTTCATAAAACATTGAAAAATTGAAATGCGAGATTATGAACTCACTTGATGAATGGAAATCACAAGTATTCACAAATAAAAAAGCTCATGAAATGACGAATGCACCTAATCCAAAATAGTTCTGTATACGAATAATGCCAAGTGGTATACATATGAATATGATATATAAAAATGTGAATTGTTCCACACACACACACACACATAGTATATATAATATATAAATATATATATATATTATTATATATATATATATATATATATATATATATATATATATATATATATATATATATATATATATATATATAAAAATTGTATTGAGTTTGAACAAGATTATGGGTGTTATAAAGTAATCCCTTTGAAGTTTTTGTTTGCCTAAATGCGTTTTGTAAACAACATCGTACTATCGTTCGTGCTATACATAATTTAAGAGGTCCATGTAGTGAACGTAAGAGGAATTAGTACACTTTAAATCTGTTAAGGTTCTAAATCCAACAGCTCGTCCGATACGCCACCCCGAAGAGCCTCATAACTATAAACACCCTAGTATTATAGCACTTTGTAGTTTAAAAGTTATATGTCAAAATAAAGAGTTTTCAATGCATAAGCTACAAGTAAATTTAAAACAAGTTTTATTTAGATATAAGTTAAACTTAAATTGCGCATATCTAACTCGTTTTAAGGCTAATTTTTATGGGGAAACTCCCTAAACGAAGCTAAAAATATATACTTTCATTGTATCAAGGCCTTAATTTCATTCCATAAGTTTTAGGTGTTGGTTCATGCAAAAACATTTTCGGACCTGCTCATAACAGTTTTTTTTAATAAAACTTGTGTCGTAAATTGGCTATAACTCTTTCGTTTTCCCATAAAATAACACGTTTTCGGATTCTATGATTATCTACTATGAGTCTAGTTTTCAAATATGTAATCCATTTGACACACTTTGTTACCAATAAAGCGTTATACCCAAAACAATACACGACTGTCACTGCTGTCCAAGGACAGCAGGTTTGCCTCCCGGTAAACGGGCCATATCATCCACTCTTATTTATCAAAACATGTTGGTTCAAGTCTCAGATTTTAAGTCAAAGAGTTCTCTAAATATACTTCAACTGGACCAAATGCCCAAAACGCACCTAACCTAGTGGTTTTTACAAAAGAAATTTGGTGTGCAGAATCATGTCCGAATTTAGTAACTTTCTTTGCGTGACTTACTAGCCATAGCAAATGATCTTTAAAAATTCCCAAAAAAATTCAGAGAACATCACAAGACATATAGGTATATGACTTAGAAACAGCTAGGGCAAAATATGTCTACATATGTTTTATAAATTCAAACTTAAGCATGATATTCGAAATCAGAATCTGTGTTTTAAGGAGTAAGCTTTTCATTACTTTTTCAACACCACAAGTACATATATAAGTCCTAAGATGAATATGGCATGCATATATATATGAAATACAAGTATGGAGATATTGTGTTAACCTTAAGTGATGATGATATGAACACAAACAAACAAGATCAAAACAATAGTTTAGATTCAAAACCCAAGTTTAAACCAAATGAAACCCTAGCTTCCTTTTTCTTTTGCTTTAATCCTTGCAAATGGTTAACCAACCCTTCAAAACATCTTAGGTTATCATAGGAATGATGTGTGAATGCTTGTATAAGTGGTAGAAAAATTTATATGGATTAAGTGTATGTGTTTGCTTCAAGTCGTAGCTAGGGAGAAGGAAACAAGAGAGATTTGATGAAGTTTTGTTTTTTTTCTGAGTTAAGGAATAGTGTATGAGTTTTCCCTACAAGTCTAAATACCTTAATATACACAAGCGCTTAGTCAAAGGAACACCTTAGATGTTTTATAAAGGAGTCCTTTGTCTTTGGTCTTTGGTCTTTGGTCTTTGGTCTTTGGTCTTAAAGGTTTTCTTAAAAGTGTGGATGTTATCCCTGAAAACAAGGATATTTTTCCTATGATATTTTTTTGTTATTTTCCATTCATATCCGGTTTTCTAAGTATATGTATGATATATTTTAGAATATTTGGTCTGCCAGCACTAACTATGAATTTATCCTTACCAGTAGGAACTTATACTCTACCAGAAGAACTGTTTACCTCTACCATAGGAACTACTACTTACCATAGAACTTATACTCTACCAGTTAGGAACTTATACTCTACCAGTAGGAACCACATACCTACTAGTAGGAACTTACTATTACGATATTCCTAACAATACTTGCTTGATGTAAACATTTAATCGTTTGATGCCCCTTTTACGTGAATGTTATTTTTAGTTTACGCGATTTCACGAAATACTTGAAATTAAAAGCAAACACGTTCAAGAAAAAAAAATATATTGAATTAAATGTCGTCGTTCATTGATCAAAAATACGGATTGTTACATATTGTATTTATTTAACCAATTTAGTCTAGTTTTAATATTTATAAAACCTAATATTATTTTCATTTGTTTGTTGATTTGCTATATAAACTAAACGAACCCTCGTTGTCTCGCTAAACCAAACGCGTCCTTCGTGTCTTTCTCTCTGTTAATGGGACTTAGCCTAGGTTATGATGATGATGGCGACGGTGAGGTGGCGGTGATGGTGGTGTTGGCTGCGGTGGGATAGCAGTCGGAGAGGAGGGGGAGGGAAAAACGCTAGAGAGGCCAGGTGAGTAAATGTCATCAAAAAAGAGGTTGAAAAACTTCTTGACGCCAGATTAATTTACCCGATCTCGGATAGTCCTTGGGTAAGCCCCGTACATTGCGTACCGAAAAAGGGTGGCTTTACCGTTGTTGAAAATGATGAAAATGAGTTAATTCCGACTCGATTGGTTACGGGATGGCGTGTATGCATTGACTACCGAAAGTTAAATGAAGCCACCCGTAAAGACCACTTTCCACTACCGTTTATGGATCAAATGCTCGAGAGATTAGCGGGAAACGATTACTATTGTTTTCTCGATGGTTTCTCGGGTTACTTTCAAATTCCCATCGACCCTCATGATCAAGAAAAGACAACATTCACGTGTCCTTACGGAACGTTCGCCTATCGTCGCATGCCTTTTGGCTTATGCAATGCACCGGGCACGTTCCAAAGGTGTATGATGGCTATCTTTCATGATATGATCGAAAAAACAATGGAAGTCTTCATGGATGACTTCTCGGTCTTTAGGAATTCATTCGGAAATTGCCTCTCTCGTGTAGACAAGATGCTTCAAAGGTGCGAAGACACCAATCTTTGTCTAAATTGGGAAAAGAGTCATTTTATGGTTAAGGAAGGCATTGTCCTTGGCCATAAGATTTCCAAAAAAGGGATTGAGGTTGATAAAGCCAAAGTCGATGTGATTGCTAAGTTACCTCATCCCACCACCGTCAAGGGTGTTCGGAGTTTTCTCGGTCATGCCGGTTTCTACCGACGGTTCATTAAGGATTTTTCCAAAATTTCCCGACCGATGACTCATCTTCTTGAGAAAAATACTCCGTTCATCTTCTCCGATGAATGTATTCAAGCTTTTCAAACATTAAAGAAAAAACTTACTGAAGCTCCAATCTTGATTGCCCCAGACTGGGACCTACCCTTTGAGCTTATGTGCGATGCAAGCGACTTTGCCATAGGTGCAGTCTTGGGGCAACGTCATGAAAAACACTTTAGGCCTATACACTATGCTAGTAAAACAATGAACGAGGCAGAATCTTTGCTAAAAAAGATTCCAAGGCGAGATTGCTCCGGTGGGTTCTCCTCCTTCAAGAGTTCAAATTCAAAGTAATTGACACAAAAGGAGCCGAGAATCTCACGGCCGATCATCTTTCCCGATTAGAAAATCCGTATGAAAATGTGCTCGACCCAAAGGAGATAAATGAAATGTTTCCTCTCGATACACTTAATATGGTGACTTTTCGTGGTGACTCAAGTACCCCGTGGTTTGCCGATTTTGCAAATTACCACACGGGGAATTTCATTGTTAAAGGGATGTCGTCCCAACAAAAGAACAAGTTTTTCAAGGATGTTAAACACTACTTTTGGGACGACCCCTATTTGTTCAAAATATGTGCGGATCAAATGATCCGGCGGTGTGTTGCAGGCCAAGAAGCTGTTGACATCCTCACAGCTTGCCATAGTGGACCCACCGGGGGACATTACGGTGCCAACTACACCGCCAAAAAGGTTTTTGACTCAGGATTTTATTGGTCCACGATTTACCGAGATGCCCATGACTTGGTCACCCGATGTGACACTTGTCAGCGTCAAGGAAAAATTTTGCAACGTGATGAAATGCCTCAAAATTCCATCCAAGTTTGTGAAATCTTTGACGTGTGGGGCATCGATTTCATGGGGCCGTTCCCGTCTTCACGAGGGAACAAATACATACTCGTGGCGGTCGACTACTTGTCAAAATGGGTTGAAACGAAAGCGCTCCCCACCAATGACGCCCGAGTTGTTTGAAAATTTCTTAAATCTCTCTTCGCCCGATTCGGTGCCCTTCGTGCTATCATAAGTGATCGCGGAACCCATTTTTGCAATGACCAGTTTGCAAAGGTCATGCTTAAATACGGAGTTACACACCGTCTCTCCACCGCGTATCACCCACAAACAAGTGGGCAAGTTGAGGTATCCAATCGTGGTTTGAAACGAATTCTTGAAAGGACCGTAGGCGAGAACCGTGCCTCTTGGTCGGATAAATTAGATGACGCACTTTGGGCCTTTCGTACCGCTTACAAAACACCCATCGGGTGTACTCCTTACAAGCTCGTGTACGGAAAGGCATGTCATCTACCGATCGAGCTCGAGCACAAAGCCTATTGGGCCTTGAAGCATGCAAACTTTGACCTTGAGACCGCGGGTGATCACCA
>BQNB010200980.1:0-10948 GCA_026074375.1 Tanacetum coccineum
ATTGTTATTACCCATTAAACTTTGAGATAGGAGCACTAAATACAAGTTGGGTTACCGGCAGTAACCGATTCACATATGGTTTCAAACCCATGCCTCTAGCATCTCTCAATAAGTCTCACGTCAAAGACTTAGTGGAATTATTCCGATAAGTTACTACGATGCTTATCGATCTCATCACAGACACCACTAAGTCTCTCGTCAGAGTCTTAGAGATGTTATAGTTAAGTTTCTAGTTCACTTGACAAACGTGTCAGTAATGGCCATTCTCAATTTTATCTAGAAATTCATAAACAACAGAATATTGAGGTATTAGGTCTCTGTTCCACTTAACCTCATTTTATTGCCACGACTAGGCGAATAACACAACTTCCATCTTGAAGTGTAATTACACACTTGTTTCTTGCCATTCAAGAATTAACATATTGTGTATAAGTTTAACGATCCACCAACTTGTGAACCTTTTGTATGACTTTCATGTGTATTTGTAGTTCTCAATATCTTGAATACACTACTTGAGGGACGAAAAGAAAAGAATCATCATCATAGTGATCAATTATAATCATAATTCTATCCGATATAAAGGACATAGGATGACGGTTTCAACTTCATATTGTTGCTTACCAAGTCACCCATTTTACATCAATTACATACACATGAAACAACTCATACAAAACTCCTCTAGTAGATTAAGCACGAGGTTATCACTATCCTCGTTATGAACCCGTACTACGAATCTCAATATTAAATTAATATCGTCCCACAGTTCATAGATAGATACTTACATTTGGTTCAATCACTCACCATGTAAGACACTTTAAATTAACACTTTCATACGTCAAATTTTCTCTTTACGAAGCAATATAAAAATTTCTTCTCAAACTTCTAATTCACAATTTAACACAATGTTGAGATAAACACTTATTATTTCAACCACTATCTCAAATAATGCTTGATTACATGCACGTTCTAAAACAAGACTTTTGTTTCTGTTTTTCTTTTAATTTTCGAAGAACATAAACCAACAAGTTTCTATTCCTAAATAGAACTCTCTCTATTAGTCATATAGTCTATATGCGCATATATCTCAGAATAAAACAGATTTGTTTCAATACACAACTTACACGATTCAAACAGTACTTGTTTCAATACACAATTTACACGATTCAAACAGTACATATGTTTTCAAAATCTAAGCATATTAGTGTAGCTACTAAAATTGCAACATCAGCCCTTATTTGGCCACATATATTACAGATTACATCAAATCAAAACTACTTTAATTTTCAATATATCACAAATATAGAAAACTTATCTTCATACCATCTTTCTCACAAAACTTTTGAGTCAATCCGTGGACCGGCTTTTGTACCAAATAAACAACTCATTTGTTTAGAAGGCAAAAATTAAAAAATATTACAAATATTTCTTCATCCAAAATATAGTTGTCAAACTAACAATTCATTTGCCTTAAAACATCGTACCAAGTATGAAGTCACACCACTTCCTGTTCATTTGGTTTCATAAACTATTAGAGACAAATTCAGGTTCCTTTATGAAACTAATTAGCTAAAAATTGGTTTCATATGGATTGCCCAAAAGTACTTTAAAGTTTGTTGAACTATATGTTCTCTCCCGACTATATGTTTCGATGAAGTAAACATAGTAGAAATACCTTACTGATGTAATGCCCCATAACAGCCTCATAAGACCGAACCGAATAACTGAGGAGACAGTAGATTCGTATATAACAGCAACAAGCAACAAGTATCATCACCATGGTCATCTAGCGTCTTCGAATCTGTCAAACACGTAACAAACAGAACCGTACGGGATGTCAAATCACTGTCCTTTAAAGTACTTTCGGCACTCCATAAGTTGCTTGAGTCTCCAAGCCTAAGCACCCAGGATTAATACAGTTCTACACACGTAATCGATGAGTAGCAACAACTCGCGATTACAACACGATGATGGTAACAGAAAACCAATGAAAGAAGCGTACAGTAGCTTTAGTATTTGAGTAAATATGGAGTTTGTTTTGTGTGTCATATTAACCTCAATCTCACGAGCTATATTTATAGCCACTGATATAGTTAAATTGTGATCTCAATATCATGATCACACACTCCATGAATAAAGGAGAGAGTGGGTTGTTTTGTTGGTTGAAAACACAGCCAAGTCAAATATTTATTCCTATAAGTCAGGTGAGCCACGACTCAAACTTACCCATATCAAGCTTGTACCTTTAGCTTCATAGTGAGTACAATCAATTGCAACTTCAATGCTTGTACTATGTGCTTCATGAGTGGTAAAACTTACCAACATCAACATAAGTCCCAACATAAGGTTACTCCCAACCTTAGCAGTAGGCTGCGCTCCAATATATATATACAAACTTTGTTATGGATAATTACACGTGAATGCACTTATCTCCTATTATGAGTTCAAGTTTATATCTAACTAAAAGATATGCATCTTTTAGTTCAAACATTTATACCTTTGTATCGTATTTATTTTTGCCGGTAATAACAATTTAACTATAATATTGATATAAATGTTTTTATTTGAATAATTATATCATAGCTTTGTAATATGTAGCAACACTTTATTATATGCTTTGGTGGTAGATGAATTTGGGGGATGTTCTAGACTCGTATTGAATTGTTATCTTTCTTTTATTGACAAAAGCTATAAATGAGCAACATACCTTTAAAAAGTTACCAAAATGTGTAACCACTGTTTTTTTTTTGTACACTTCAGTTGTCACCTAGGATGTCATGTGTACAGTCAAAGTTAACTTTTTTATTCTTTTTAATTTATTTTGTTTTTTTTAATTTTTAATTAAAAATAATAATTTTTTTTAAATAAAGTAAGAAAAAATTTAAAAATTAAAAATTACTTTAATTAACGCAAAAAATTTTTTTATTTATTTTTATTTATTTTTATTTTAAATTACTTTAGTTTAAGTAATTTAAAATTTCAAATAAAGTACGAAAAAAAATTATAATTTTTTATTTAAAAAAGAAAAATTAAAAATTACTTTATTTAAAAAAAATTGTACTTTATTTAAAAAAAATTAATAATTTGTTTTAATTTTTTCTTACTTTATTTTAAAATAAAATTATATTTTTTAATTAAAAATTAAAAAAAACAAAAATAAAATTAAAAAAATAAAAATGTTGACTTTGACTGTACACATGGCATCCTAGGTGACAGCTGAAGTGTACAAGAAAAAACAATGATTACACATTTTTGTGACTTTTTAAAAGTAGGTTTCTCATGTTGATACTTTTTGAAGTAAGTTACTAGTAGCACAAAACAAAAAGTATGTTACTCATTTATAGCTTTTGTCCTAAAATAGACATTTCACGTTAGTGTTTTCAATGCCCCACCTATAAAACAAATATATCACGTATCAAAGCAATTAACTGCTGCTGTCCTATTTTGTAAGAGTCCCTCAAAAGAACCAAATTCCACAAAACTTCTTATATTAGATGGTTGCGATCGTGGTCTTGGTGTAAATAAACTTCTAGTATAATAGAATCCATTAAGTTTGTTTAAAAGTCTATAATAGAATGCTTCAACATACATAACAAAAAAAATCCTTTATTGAATTTACTAGATTACTATTTCATTGACTTCATATATATGAGAGCATAATACAATCTTCATCCAGGTTTAATGGAGACTGCCTACAAAGGAAACTTGAAATTTGTTTGAGAAGTAATCACCATTGAATCCAACCATCATTCACTATTCTTACACAATAATCACAACGGCCAGATTTGGTTTCAATGTAGAAAATCACACCCTACTTGCTTGCCAGAAAGATCACTGGTCTAACCCGACCCACACATTTTGTTACCTTAACCCACAATAGCCCAACATCATGCAGAGGGAATGCGATAAATACCCCTTACCATTACACAACTGAAGGTGAATGCGCATTTCAAGTCTATATACATACAATGGGTGTTTCTATATTAATATGTACAAAATCCACAATTTTATTGAGGCAGTTTAGTTTAAAATTGTGCTGAATCTTAGCAGTTAAGTACTCAAACAACGTAAAGGCAACCATATATCGCTCATTAAAGCGAGTACACCTAATTGAAAAGCCACAAAAACAATAGCATCAAAAAAAATTTTCCGAACGTCTGGAGGGATTTCTTCAAAATGATCTAGTGTCCTAAAGTTCCAGAAATAAAAAAAAAAACCAACCAAGATACGAAGAACACTCCCCTCCAACATAGCGTATGACCTTAGAAGAGAACTGAATCGAAAGAATCCAAGACTGCCCACTCTGGAAAATGAACCAGTCATGAGGTATCTAAGGCCCCCACTATCAGCTAATGCGACGAAGAACAAGCTGAGCCCAAATCAAACGGAAGAAGATGTGCAAACATCTTCACTCCGCGAGACTGAACAAACAGGACAAAGAGACGACTCAATAGTGATGCCTCTATGCGAATCAGCATAACATCAGTCTTAAACAATCTTGCCGAGCTCGTGCCAAGCGAAGATGTAAACCTTAATAGGGATGTTTTGATCCATCTATCCTGGGCAGCTGTGATGCGGAAGGAAAGATCATCAATGGTAGTTACGAATCTCCTAACCGGAAGGTTTTTACCATTCGCTAACCAAATCACAAACCCATCGATCACCTGAATTCGATAAAGTACACCGAAGCCATCAAAGAAGTCAAACTTTCCACATCCACAATGTTCTTCGATACCACCCCGAGCATTTCTACGAACGAATATATCTAACAGCACAAGATTTAACAGCCCGAGGCCTTCTTTGTTAGGTCCAATGCGAAAAGCGAGGAAATTTGACACGAAGAAGGAACGTCTCTCCGATCCAACAATCGACATCCATAATCTCGAATCACACCATTACCATGCGTTTTTTACAATGCCACCCAGAAATCCAAAAACCTTTTCCCTTTTAAACTTATTGAAACTCTCCCTCCATTTATTGAACACCAGTAGAGATAGACTAGTCGAGTGAGATTCCACCGAAAGAAACCATAAAGCGCACAATACTTTATACCATAACGAGCCACTTGGGATACAAAACGCCAAACCCCATTTGAGAAGGAGGGCACGGTTAATAGCAAAAAAACTTCGAGACTTTTCCTAAACCACCAATTTTTTTGAAGCTAAAACCTGAATTCCAAGCGACCCATGTAACATTTTTTTTTCCGGAGCTGGTCCGCACCATTTAAAAACCGGCCGCGGATAGACTCCATAACCTTCAGACACCTGTAGGGGACTGTTTAAAAATGGACATATTATAAATCGACGATGCCCCAAGAACGAATTTTCAAGAGAGTTAAGACGACGCCTATCGAAAGGGTTTTCACCCTGTCCACTATAGAGAGGCGAGATCTAAGTTTAGAATAACGTCATCCCAAGCCTAATCCGATAAGAAGTATCTCCCACCATAACGCCTTATAGCGGAATTTTGGCTTCAAAAATAGAACAACCTATCAAGAGGCCGCCTGCTCTACCACTTGGTTCGGAAACGCACACTACCCAACAGTTGACTTTTAAGGATATTTATTTGAAGGTCCAATGAAGCAAAGAAAGAAGCTCTTTAAACAGTTGAAATACCACTCAGATTTTTATTAACCATTCTCCTATAAACATAACGCCGTCTGCATAAAAGAGGTGTGAGATACAAGGATAACGAACCTGGAAATTGAATACCTTTGAACAAGCCTTCGTCTACCACCCCGGTTGATCAGATAAATTAAGAAGAATCCATGATTAAGATAAAGAGAATAGATGCAAGAGGATCTCCTTGTTTGAGACCACGATGGCAAGAAAACTCTTTAAGAAGGACTCCATTAATCAAGAAAGAAGCCTTAGCTCATAGATTAAGAGTACCCGAATCCAATTACACCACTTCGCACCAAACCAAACCCATCAAGCACTCTAATAAGTAATCCTCAACGGAACCGAGTCGTATGCTGTTTGCGAGCAAAATCGACTTTAAGAACATCGCCTTTTTGTATCTTTCTTTACACCAGATGAGAATTTCATCAAGAATAAACTGGCCCATCTAAAATTTGTCTTCCAGCAACAAAAGCGTATTGTGTCTGGAGATGATATCCGCAAAGACCGGAAGCTAATCTTAGTGGCAAGTACCTGGTAACCACTTGTAAAACACTCCCAACCAAACTTAATCGGCCGAAAATCATTATCGAATTAGCAATCCATGACCTTTGGAATAGGCTACAAAGAATAATTACATCCTTTCGAAAAAAGAGCTGTTAACGAAAAAATAATTCGACCTGCCCACTCAAAAGTCAACCCAATACAATCCCAATATTTCTTAAAAAATTTTTAAAAAATTCAAAGGTGAAGCCATCGGGGCCCGGAGATTTATTATCACCACACTCCACACACGCCCTCCGAATTTCATCGCGCGACACACTTCTCTCTAAATCTTCCATTTGATTTTGGTGCAACTACTTATTAAAACTCAAATTTAATTTAAATCTTGATTGGCAGGTTTCTTTACATCGAGAAGCAAAGTGGTTAAAAAAAAGCGTCTTTAATCATCCAAACCTAGGTTCAGTTTCCCAAAATCCATCAACGAAAGAAGCCGCGTACGTCTAGCTGGTCTCTCCTTTAATATATGACCATGGAAAGAATTTTGAGTTTTTTTCATCCCCCCTCTTACCTCGCACATTTAACTTAGGGATTTCTGAAAATTATCTTTCGATTTCCAACTCATAAAACATTAAAATTTTACATTTTAGTTTGAATCGACGAAAACAGTATCAACTGTCAATACCCCACGAACCTATCTTTAGTCAATCGCCCCCAATTCCGAAATCATCTCATTTTTTGAACTTGATATTTCCAGCTTCTTGGCTTTAATCCTCTACTAATAAAAATTTTCTAAGATTTAGTAGTTTTTTTTTAAACGAATCATCCTCATTAGTAAACCAGAAAAGGAGTCGAGAAAACGAGTGCCATGACAATTTAATCATATCATCAAACCCGACATAATCAAACCATGAATGATAAAATCGAAAAGGAGTTGGTCCGAAATCCAACTTGACTTCCCGAAGCAGGATGACGAGGTCCGATAGTTTACGGTCGAGCAAAAGGCTGTAATGGTAAGGAAAAAGAGACAAAAAATACCATCTGAAACTAGAAAACGATCTAGTTTGCTCATTTTTAGAAGCCGAGGATGAGCCCTGTAAACATGCATATCCTTACGCCAAAGTAACAAACATCGGACAAGGCCCCGCGTTAGTAATAAAGCGATCAAATAAGTAACTATCCTATAAGGATTAAAACACAGGATCCACGCCGATCTTACGCTAGATCGAACTTCATTAAAATCTCCCCAAAATAATAGACTCCCCCTTCCAACGACCAACCTATGTAGAGATATGAGTCCCATAACTATCCTTATTGGCATGCAAGTTTGTTGAGGCGAGCATAAATATCTAATAAAACCAGATTTAGGAATGGTCAATGATGCCACGTTCCATAAATAAGCTATAAATTAACCCGATACACCGTAGTTATAATCTTCTTGAAAATTGAAGCTTTCCATATACATATGGGGGGGGGGGAGGTGGTGGATAGGAAACCACACCCAGAGTTTCCTAAGGACACGCTACAAACGTAAATTCGAAATAGGAGTTACCCCATAAAAATTTCTACGTCATAAGCGAAAGAACTAGTCATCCTTGGTCCTCAAATGGATCGCTAAAAATTAAGTTTTGAGAATGAATTAGTCAACGTCTCTATCCACTCCTTTTTGGTCTTGTGTGGGCCAAGGACCGTGAATTTAAGTAGATATAGGGGCAGTCATCCTAATAACATTATATCCTCTCCTTGTTTCTTCCTTCCCATGATGTTTTTAAATCCTCACGCAGACCTTCCATAGATATCCCAAAACCTTGTCCAAACACGAATGATATCCTCCAGACAACCAAAACTGAGCCACACTTTGACAACACATTCTGACCTGAGAAAGTTTTATTTAGTCCCACTGAATAACTTGAGAGGAATTCATCACTGAGCATATAAAAACTTTGAGCAACCAGTTTCAGTTAAGTTCTACAACTCGATTCTCCCGATGTTACCACCTAAAGGTTTAAAGACCGGGGGCGTGTGACACCGAGGGGCTCGGCACATAGATTAGTTGTACCTTATCTATTTTCTCCAATAGTCTAAATAATCCAAACAGGGTCAGTGAAATGAGCATCATCCTTATCTTCATCTCGATGATTTTAGGAACAAGAAGAACTAGAGCAAAAATTATTTAGGTACTCCCGTCTTCGTTCGCTCAAAAAAATTCACCATCACAGGTTCTCTCCATTAGGGGGATGTTAAAGTTCATTGTTAATAGACGCATGCGGCAGACCAACATCAGACGAGTACTCCCTCACTTTATACGCCAAAAAAGTATGATTCCATGCTAAACAGTCCTTTGCAAACGTACCATATAAACTCTTCCTATTAACAATCACTCCTTAAAGGTCACCAATATGGATGTGCCATGTAATCCTTAGATACATAGCCATTTCGACACGAATGAAAATCCGCATTTTTCTTCCAAATCTAGTGTCCTCTCCCCAAATCTTGCCAATCCTAGTAAAAGTTTCATCACGAGACCACGTTTGATGGGACACCCTCTATAATCCACCCAAACTAATCTCTCATCACTAACAAAAACATCACATGCCTCTTGAAGAGTGAGAACTCACGATTAAACACCAATGAATTCATCGATTCAGCTTAGTAATCCATCGAGTAAGTTCGAGTAACACCCATAAACCCCCAATATAAGATACATTGACATCTGAAAATCCTTCATCCTTAAGAATGGTATGTAAATTAGGAATAGACGAAAATTCTTTCACCTTACCCAAAACATGATTAGACAGGTCGCGGTCTATTAAGCATGAATCGCTAACATCCAATGCGGGAGAAGAGGAATCACAGGAGCTTTGCATCACCGTGAGATGTGCTTAACAATATTCGCATAAGAACCTACCCCATTTTATTAAAAGTCCCCCTGCTGTAATTAAATGGTTTTTTCAGTTCTGCCTGAGCCCTTGAGTTTTGGTAGCATTCACATTAGGCTTATGGGGCCTTTCAAACCGAACTTTATATGCAAACAATGTGAAAATTGCCGCGATCCCAGAATAGTACAAAGGTTCTCTAAACCAAGCGGTCCAGATTTGAATACCTTGATTAAGCGAACAAACTAAATCTTTTACCTACTTTGGATTTTTTTGAAGGGATAAAGACGTCAACTACCGTCCCATACACACTACAAGATTTCCACAAATCGCGGGCAGAAATGGATTCAGGGAAATTGGTCACGAATACCGATTTGGAGATCTTGAGGACCTCATCATCTTTAGAACGCCTATGTTTCCTACTCGTGACATCTTTCCAATCTTCGATACCCATAAATGACAGAAAACAATGATAACCGGTGACAATTTGAATTGAAGAGAGATCTTAGGTGAAGGAGTGATATGAATCGGTTACTAAAGGAAAAAAAAGAACAATTTGGATTAAAGGATTAATGGTGTCAATTTCCTCCATAGACCTTCCCAAAATCACCAATTCCGATAAATTTGCTGTCATCAAAGTTGCCGGTGGCCAATTTGATATCTTCCGGTTCAATTTCCAGATGTTCAAGCTCCTTCATGAAGGACACCATTATATGTTGATAGTTTTTAGATTTGGTGTTTCAAGCAAGTGCAAGTTTAATTATGTGCAGAATAGTTCTTGTTGTAGAAATAATTAAATAAATTTAGGTGCAGAACTTTAAAAGGGAAGTTAGAGCATCTCCAATGGTAAAAAGCTTTCAAAGCTTTTTACTATTCTATAAAGTCTTTTTTGGTGCTTTTTACCATTGCACTAATAGCTTTTTGAGAAAGCTTTTCACAAAAGCTTGACAAACAAGAAGTCATTCAAGGAAGTGGTAGTCTTAAATGAAATTTGCATTGAATGCTTTAAATGTTAAAAGCTTTTGAAAAAGCTAAGCATTGGAGATGCTCTTAGACTTTTATGCTTATGTTAGGTGAGATTTGTGATCACACCTTGGATAGCAACTTGTTTTTCGTCTATTATGGCCAAAATAATCCGCAAGTTGTATCATGTCTTTCTACTTGACTAAGCATTTACTGGTATTTATGTGGAAGATATTTTTAGAAAGACATGGTTTTCCTAGATACATGCATGCATGTGATTACATTATTTTTAAAATAATTATTTAGGAATCCATTCTGGGGGCTGTGTAATTATCTTAATTACCAAATTCCACAAAGGTTTTAGAGTAGATGGCTGATATCTTCTTGTATAATTGTTTAATATAAATAACTGTTTAGAAGTGTATTCAATAATACTTCAACAATTATAATACCAAATAATCCTTTATCGAGTCTAATAAAAATATAGTACTTCTTTTAAGCAGTCACCATTAGAGACAACCATCATTCTTTGTTTTTACACGATAATGACAACCTAGGTTTGATTTTAATGCAGAAAATCACTACTCAGCAAAAAGAACAATGTTTATGGCCAAAAGGAAAGCCAGAAACTATCCCTTGTTGCACATTTTCTGTAATTCTGACCTTCCATTAGTCCCCCAACGTCAAATCGAATAAAGTATGGGTGGCAATAAATTTACTGAACATTACACAATTGTAGGTGAATGGGTGTTTCACGTTTATATTCACACAATGGCTGCTTGCATATTAATATACATGATCCAACAATATTGTTGAAGCTAGTTTAGTTTAAATATATTGAATCTTAACACTTAACTTATTAGTCGATGCTATTAAACCAATCTACAATGATTCTGGCTAGAATTATGGTTTCGTTTGGTGATAGAGTCTTGAGTCCTTGTGCATTCGCATGTGCTGGAGTGTATAAATCACCTACTTGCAGTTTTGGGTCCT
>BQNB010200981.1:0-10948 GCA_026074375.1 Tanacetum coccineum
GATTCAACTATTTTAATCACAAGAAACCAGCAGAGAGAGCAGTTCCACAAAGATCAAACCAAAGCCTTAAAACTTCTCAAAATTCGGGTTTATACAAGAAATCAACAGATTTGTGCAATTAAACCACATAACTAATCAAAAAACAGTTTTGATTGAAAACTGACTGATTAATTTTGAAAAAACCCCCAAATTTTATGAAACCCTAATTTTTTATAAATCAATTTCAGAGAAAACCTGGCTCTGATACCATAAAGAAATTTATGATCTAACGGTTTTATTATATCAAATCTCAATTTGATAAACAAACAAACAACAAGAACGGATCTCAACCGAACTCAACAACCAATCTAATTCACCACTGCTAATCAGGTGTGAATCTATAATTTAAATTGATTATAATTCTATTACAACAGAAACACTAAAAGATCAAGATGATCTTCAAAGATTAGGGTTTACAAAGTATTGAAAGATATTGAATTAAGAGAGAGAGAGAGAATGAAGGCAGGAAAAGTGAGAGAAAGAGAGCGGGGCTCCAACTTTTATATAAAGGAATTTCCAAGACTTGGCAACATTAGACCTACAACTCTTTAATAGCTTTAAAACCAGCTCAAACTTCTAACAACAATAAGAATTGGCAACATTAGTCCCTGAACTAAATGTTTACCAAATGAGACTATTATTTCAAGAAAACTTAACAGCAACAACCTTGAACATAAGCTAGGAAAAGAGTTAAGGCGACTGAGCTTGACCACTTGATGATTAACTTTTAGGGTTATTTATATCAAATAAATAGTATAGTATTATCGGAATTATCGGTTTCTCGCTCCGTTATCCAAAAAGTTTAAAACCAGACCCGAGTCGTTTATCCCTGACGAGGCGTGAAATTGACGGATATGTATTTGGTTTGACAATTGAATGCTTGAATAATCAAAGAAATAATGGGTTTTCTAAAACTACGGGAAATTAATGCAATTTAAACTAAGGTAAACTTAAAACTACGGGAAAAACATAAATAGGCACGAGAATGTAAACTTAAAACTACGGGAAAGGATAAAAAGGCATTTAAAATAACTTAAAAATCTACGAAAAGCATAAATAAGTCATAAAAGGAAAACCTAAGTCTACGGGGACATGAAAATTAAGGCAATTAAACTTAAAACAAAAAAACGAGAACGGAAATTAAAAACGAATGTGACTTAAAAACCTAAATTATCGAAATTTAATCCTAAAATGATTTTTTAACTTTTAATAAGCCCTAAGTGACTAAAAAGTAAGAACAAAGAAAACTAGACCAAAAACGGAAGTAAATTAAGCTTAAAACGAGAAAACGAAAATCCCGTTCTTTAAAAAAACAAATTTTGTAAAAATGACCCTACGAAAGTTTTTCTATTTTTTCTAAGTGCAATATGACAAAAGAAAATTTTCTAAAAAAGAAAAATATTTTTTTGATTTTTATTTAATTTATTATAATTAAAAAACAGTTTAAAAGAAAATAAATGATAAAAAATATCAAACGATTATGAAAAATTCTGAAAAATTCATGGAAAGTGCATTATACTATGTGAGTCCCTTGATAAATAGATCTCTGCAGCCTATTAAGGATGATAGCCAAGATGTATAAATACAGTTGACTATGTAGAAACACTGATTATGAATACTATGTGTTAATGCGGAATCTTAACACAAGTACTAAGAAGAACAATGAAAAACTAAATAATAATTTCTATTAATCTGCTTTGAATGATTACAGATTACTAACTATGAGATATGATTTTGCTATGAGATATATTGAGTTCGTATCTCTAACTATGCCAAGAGGGATCCTTTTATAGACCAAGGATAAACCCTAACAGGCTTACAAAACGCGTACATATCTTTTCCTAAAATATCTCAAACATATCTCTTAAACGGTACTAACTAATTTCTACTATCGGTACTAACTAACTGATCAGTACTTAACATTTTGTACTGTCAGTACTAACTATAACTATCAGTACTAACTATTAATACTGTCGGTACTAAGTTAGGAAAACGTAATTCCCAACAGCAAGTTTTGTAATTTTTATGTCACCGCCTCATGTGTTTTTGTGCCAATCATTGGCCATCAATGCTAATCACACGGATAGCCAGACCTCGTACCACCGATCCAGCCATTATCGAGGCGCCACGTGGACTAAAGAGTGCTGAATTTGTACGCAGCAATTAAGAGACGTTGGATCATTTCTTAATTATTCATTTCGTTCTTCTTACATGAAATGAGAGTGGAAACAAACACACGACGTGTCTTCTTTTAATTGGACAACATTTTTTTTGAATGGAGGAGCACGTGCAGGGAGTGAATTATTTTCGCCTCACGTGAGGCCTTCTTTGTTTTCTTCTCACATTTCATTTCATTACAGATTTGAATTGCACTTTGAATAATAACATGCCCTTCCACGTGCCCATTTCCCATTTGTTCTTTCCTCTTGTAGTGGACTGTCACGTGACTAAGAGGGAATTAATTTCCATCGCATGTGAGCTGACATCATGCATGCATCACAACCTCCAAAATTTAGATTTAAATAAATCATTGTTGGGCTATTTGTTGGGCTTTTGGGCTTAGGTTGGTCCGGCCCATAAAATGGGTTACAGGCTGGCCCAATAAGATCCGAGGGCACTGTTGGACTCGTATTTCCGTGCTATTTCCAATGGCATGCTCGGGGATTTTTCACGACTTTGTCTTGATTTTGAATAATAAGCACTCTTGATCGAACCAAACCCGCAAATACCCGTTTTTGTATTGTTTTCAATCCGTTTTACCTGCAAGACATAAAAATACCAAACAAAAATATTTGCAATATAATTAAGCATATTTTAGTATTTTTAGTCCGATTAATAGTGTTTTACGAGGTAAAAAGGATGTGTATTTTAGCACACATCAAACTCCCCCACACTAAGTCATTGCTGGTCCCACACGCAATGTTTATAAAACAAGCCCGAAAATAAATAATTTAATCCCCCTTTAACTTATGACTCCTCACAATCAAACAAGAATAGAAAAGGTCCATTAAGAGGGTTCAAAAATTATTTAATTTGCAAGCACCCTCGTTTTAACCATTTATTTAAAATAAAAGGGAAAATTAAAATAAAATTTAGAGTAAACTGCAAAAATCATCCCCGTGGTTTGTAGTTTGTGGTACTAATCATCCCTAGTCGATACTATTGGCACTAATCATCCCTGAGTGGTGAAACGTTTAGAAAAAATCATCCCTAAAGGGATGATTTTTGCAAAACTCTTTGCAAAAATCATCCCCAATAAGGATGATTTTTGCTGGATATTTGCCACTTAGGGATGATTAGTGCCAATAGTATTAGCTAGGGATGATTAGTGCTACAAACTATAAACCACAGGGATGATTTTTGCAGTTTACTCTAAAATTTATTTTAAAAGGATTTAAGAACGGGAGTTCGTCATCCTTGACTTTTCACAATCCTCAAAACAAGCTTAAAACAAAATCACAGCCAAATATAAGATTAGATGCTAACACTACTCATAAATGCTAATTGTGTAAGTAAAAACTTAATTTTTCGCTCCCTTATTCCTAATTATTTTTATTATTATTGTTGGTGACAAATAAATTATGGCCTTATTTTTATAAAGTAAACCCGCTTTAGACCATAATTAGTTTGAAATCCTTTCCTAAAGAGACGATATGGTGAGAATAAGGTCCACATTAAGGTTCTAATTTTATGTAATATTTTCTTTGTCATATGATATCATGTGATACATATAAGATATTTCATTTATCTACAAACAGTTTTTTTTTATTTTTTATATTCAATATATAATTTCATAATTGAAGAACATGAATGCTTGTTCATTATGTGGAAATGTTGATCACAACAAAAGGAGGTGCCCTAAGAGGTTTGGAGATCAAGAACAAGTCGTGGTTCAACATTAAGTTGTTGTTCAAAAAGAATTTGTTGTTTAAAAAAGTACTCTTTTATGTTTGATTCTTATATGAACAAGTGTTATAATTATTTTTTCACTTGAATTTTGTTGTTTTTGATCTTACATGAATGTGATATTCTAGGAAATCATATATGATTTTACATTAGTTTCTTTTACATTTGAATTATCATATGGAATATTGTATTTTTACAATTGGTAAACAAAGTAACATATTGATTTTTTCATAAATCACATATGAATTTAACCATACATCACTGATTTATCAACTATCATACTTGATGTTTAAACAATGATAACATGTGATCTTGTTCTAATGCTATTTTTACGAGTGATTATGAATGTGTGCATAAAACTTAAACAAAATAAACATAATATTCAAATTCAAATCCGCAAGACATTGTACTAGTTTCAGATGGTTTACAAAATCATCTATAGAAAATAAATGGAGATCACGGTTTTTTTGTGTGCGTCTTTGCAAACCACACACTCCGTTCTTGGCAATCTTTTTGTTGTAGATTTCTATATGCATCATTTTAGGAAAACCCCACAACTCCGTGCATTTGCTTTTTTGTAGCTCACTTTGGTCTGGTGATTGTTGTTTTTTAATGTTCAATTCTCTGGCCTTGAAAACAACTTTCTCTACACAAATAAAAACATTTGATTTTGTTTTCAGGCACATTATCATATATGACATATTATAATGTTACAGAAGTAGACTTTCAAGCAGATTATCATATATGATATTATACACAAAACTAACTTTTAATTACTCACCAGGAGATCACAAACTGCTTGTATTTTATTTTCAAGCACATTATCATATATGATATATTATAAATGCTTAAAACCTAACTTATATCATGTATGATACATTACATAAGTTTTTACAGTTTGTTTAGGCAACTTATTGTTGGAATTTAACAATCAAGTTAACCATTAACTCATACGAGTACGCAGCGGATATGGATCTAGTATAGTACAAATAATTAACATACTGATAAAACACATAAAGGAACATGAAACATAAATAGAATACTAACCCTTGATGTCACCCGCAAGAATCACAGACCGAATGAACGAAACTAGTGACTAAGTGGTCACCTCTACGAGTGCTCACACAAACACGTAAACAAGCACGCCCGGATGCTAGTCCAACCTCACGTATATCCAATACAACTATTGTACCAATACCCTACTGAAAATCGATCCCAAAACCCTCACAAGTATTAGAACCGAATTACAGAAAGAACCAATAAGGGTTGAACCGAATCGTTCAGCCTTTGCTACTGTAACAACCGAATATTAGAGATTCACGACCCTAGCTCGAATCCGACTATTGTCACACCTTGACAATACGTAAACCAATGTATAACACCTTCTGGAACAAACCTGGGATCAAATCACAAGTGGAAAAACCCTAATTGGTTGAACCGAATTAGGATAGAAGGTATTTGAATCAACCGAATTAGGAAACTGTTTTGGTATATGGATTAATTTCGGCTGTTGTGGAGAGAAGAGAAATGTCAAAAAGAGATCTATGTGTGTTTTTTTTCTTGTTTTTTTTTTCCAGCCTAAAGAGCAGAGTTTGAGGTCTTTAATATAGCCTCAAAAGTCTCCAAAGTGATAAGAAGTGAAACTCTTGAGTCCAAGCTTATCACAACACCTTTTTAGCTTATCACTTGAATCCTTCCCTTTATCCACTAGATTCAATGAACCAAGACATCCTCTAGAATCATCGACTTTCAAGCAGATTATCATATATGATATTATACACAAAACTAACTTTTAATTACTCACCAGGAGATCACAAACTGCTTGTATTTTATTTTCAAGCACATTATCATATATGATATATTACAAATGCTTAAAACCTAACTTATATCATGTATGATACATTACATAAGTTTTTACAGTTTGTTTAGGCAACTTATCATATATGATTTTTCACTAACATGTCATATTATATATGTTTAACGTAGAATAAGTCTTTGGCTTCGCCTCATGCTTAGCCTACAACTTCACCAAAAGCTTATTCGTGCTTTTACTTATTCAAACTAACTTCTAGTCCATTATTTCGTCTCTAAAATCACAATATCATCAACAAATTCTTTATGAATAGTGAAAACTTAACTTCTAATCACTTATTTTCTTCATTAAAGTCTTAATAACATCAACATACTCTATCTAAAACTTACTTATCATCTAATATCAGAATAACATCAAAATATCATCATTATTAACTATATAAACATAATAAATTGAAAAAAAATCACAATATGTTCATCAAAAACTTTAGAAACATTAAAATATGTAGATGAAGTGTTTTATACCTGAATTAGTGATTTTAAGCTTGTATTTCATCAGCTTTTTACTCGAATCTTCAGCTTTAAGCTTAATCGTTAAGATTTGTTCTTCAACAACATCATCGACATCTTTTTCTTTCATTTTTAATGCGATTCGTGGATGATCTTTGATTTGTGTATGTGTTTTAGTGTGTGTATTTTTGGATCGGTGTAAAAGTATATGTTTTTAGTGTGTGTGTGTTTGATGAGAGAGAAAGAGAATAATATCAAGATCTAGATGAGATGAATTAGTGTGGTAGGTGTGTGAGGGAAAATGACGTAAATATCCCTTCGCCTTTTTTTGTTTTTGTTTTAATTAAAATATCCTTTTAATCCTAGCCTTTGATCTATTTTAGATGGAGGGCTGGGATTGGTCCCCTCGTGTCCAAGAAAGGGAGGGTATCTAAAATAACTCCCCTCTAATTCATTTTATGAAAGTTTTATACGAAGCATTTTCATTATTTAGCATCATCAAACTTTATGGATTAGTTTATTCATCTCAGGATCCCAAAAACACTTCCATGTCATGACAAATGCTACAACGAGTTGGACAATAAACAAAGGTGTTTTTTAACGGTAGAATTATATTAAAAGCTACTAGCAAGGCACTAAAAGCTAAAGTTTACAAAAACAAATCTAGAAATAAAACAAAGCTACACAAACTAAATTCTTCCAAAAGCTTTAACTGCGAGGCCTGCAAAAAGGATGAAAAACTCTTGCCAACTACATGCAAGAGAAAAATCCCCACCCACGGAGGCCATGCCACCGATTTTCACTCCTCGGTGTTTTAGATGCAAACCCATATAAGCCCTAGGGAAAAGATACATCAAGAAAAAACATAAAAACAAATGATCCAGAGCATCTTGATTTGCTTGAAACTCCGTGCAACGAGAAGCATTTTATAGCATCATCCATTAAGCATTCGTAAACAACTTGCATACTATAGGCTCCCCCACAGTGATTATAAAAACAAGAGCGGATTTTTAAGCCAGTCATCCCAACGCATACTCGATTTCTTATGCCTATTCTGATACCAAAGATATGAAAATTGAATAATAGAGTCCATAATATCAATGTCCCTTTTCTTCCCGGGCTTAAATATATAATCGTTTCAGAATCTCCAAAGCTCCCACCAAGCCGTATATATGATAGTGAAGATAATATCCTTATCCTTATGCAAATTACTCTTGTTATTAACAAAATCTAGAAGCTCAATAGGAGGAAGTTGAAAAGAGAGATTTAGATTTCGCCACTTAACAACCGATTTCCAAACCTATATCGCGATAATGCATTCAGACATCGTATGATAGATGGATTCCAAACCATTATTGCACATTGGGCATATAAGAGAGACATTGTCGATACCACGAAACCATAAGTTAGCAAACGATCTTTAATCAATCTCCAAACATGAATATTAACCTTTCGAGGAACAATCTTATTCCACCTAGTTGCTAGATAATGACTAGGTAAGGCCAAACAATCAAGATGTTTACGTAACCCGTTAACTGAAAACGAATCCATTTTATCACAAGACTATGTCCAAGAATCTTCAGTTTGGACAATAGTAACCTGCTTGATAATATCACAATCATATGATATTGATCATCTTCAATACCTCCACGTAAAGGACGTCTCCAATTCCAAGAAAAATTCGAGCCATTCTAATGATCCCCAACCATAGCATCTTTAAACTCTTCCAATAAGAAAAGACGAGGAAATTGTTGCGCCAATGAGGTGTCATTAATCCAAACATCATGCCAAAATAGAGTACTCATTCCATCACTAATCTTTCTTTTCATAACAGATCTACGAACCATACTTGTATTGTGAAGATCAGACACTATTTGCATAATATTATTCCAAGGCCCAACCTGTTTCCTTACTTGGACCCAACCCTGAGCTTCACTAGAAAAAGGATACAATTTTTTTATAATTTTAGTCCACAAAGCATTAGGGTGATTGTGGAATCTCCCCCTCTATTTGTAAAAAGGATCCAAGTTAAGCGAATGTAAACTACCAAACCCGAGACCTCCACGATCTTTGCTAGCCAAAACCAAATCCCATTTGACCCAATGTATTTTCCTATTTGTATCCTCAGCCCCCAGAAGAATTTAGATCGCATAGCTTCCAGTTTATTACAAACCGTTTGAGGCATTCAAAATAGCGAAAGATAATAAGTAGGAAGTGAGCCAAGAACTACTGAAATAAGGATCGAACGACCTCCAATCGAGAGACAATTAGCTCTCTATTTGGACAATCTTTTAGTAAATTTATCTATAACAAGTTGCCATGAACTAACCCGGGACATGTTAGCACCAATAGGGAGACCGAGGTACACAAGCAGTAATTTTTCTCCCTTACAACCCGCCAGACCAGCAAGATGATTTAATTCTGGTTCCGTTGCACCAATCTCGTAGAGCTTGGATTTCATAACACTAATTTGCAAACCCAAAGCTAAGTAAAAACAATTAAAAATATCAAGAATATTTACCAGATTAAATTGAGACCATTCGCCCAAAATGATAACATCATCAGCATAAATAAGGTGTGAAAGACATACATCACCAATATTTATACCAATGTATTTCTTAGCCTCTATCAATTTTTAATTTTTATGAGTATTGTTTATATTATTATTTAAGGCAACGATGTGTTTTGTACCGTTAACTGAGTTTGACTGTTAACATTTATTGAACCGTTACTGTTGTCTATCGCTGGATAACGGGGTTTAAA
This sequence comes from Tanacetum coccineum, assembly GCA_026074375.1. NCBI lineage: Eukaryota > Viridiplantae > Streptophyta > Magnoliopsida > Asterales > Asteraceae > Tanacetum > Tanacetum coccineum. The sequence goes on from BQNB010200981.1 coordinate 9,031, forward strand.
ATGTACCAATTATAATTGCTTTAAACTGTTTGTAATATATAGTTGAGGCGTGCTTATGTTTTGTTGCACATTAATTGTAGGCATTTTTAATGGTCCTAAAAAGGGTAAACCGTAATGTTTAAGTACACAAAGCTAATAATAAATATGAAAAATATATGATAATTCTTTTACATTCATGAACACAAATATGCATGTTTTTTTAGAATTCTAGAAAAATGTTTACCTATGTCTAAAACCTATTCTCAATATCTACATTTGTAACTCAAAGGGTTGTTAAAGTAAAATTACGAAATTATAACTATTGTTTTTTTTCCTCTTTATTTTTCATTTCATCCGGATCTGGCTGATTTTCTTCCTGTCTGGATATCAATCAAAGGTTTTATAATTTTTTAAAACCCGTTTGTTTGTGTTATCATCAAGTATGATTCTTAAATGTTAGTATATTTTTAATTGGGCATTTGTCTATTGTAGTTATTGATTGTGTCGGTGTTTTTAATCGATTAGTTGTTGTGATGATATTTATAGTTGGTTAATTTTTTGTTACTGCTATTGCATTCCCAAATGATCGATTTTCTATTATACCCCTAATTTTTGGTTAATCTAGGTTTTATAATGGTATTTATTTGATTTACTTCTTGTTTTTTTCCTACTATGTGTTATTGTTAATGATGTTGTTGATTGTTTTAGTGGAAGTATGTTATTATTGTTTGAGTTTATCTATTGATGTCCATATATGGTATTTGTTTCCCAAGTCTGAACATCACAAATAGACTCCCCTGGGTTGCTTTTTTAAAGTAGGTATCACACTCCGTCAGTGGCGGAAACACGAGATGCGACGATACCTTTCATCGCACAAGATACAAGATCATACACTTTATAATTTACAATCATAAAACTTGAGTTTACTTACATTTTACAAGTTAAAAACTTTACAAACTAAAATTATCAAAATATCTCAACCCGGTCCCAGTGGGTTACATCTTTTCTCTTCCAGTACCATTCCCATACCTTTGATTTGTCACACCTGAAAATGATACTCGAAAACGTCAACAATAATGTTGGTGAGCTCGTAGGTTTGACCTTAAACCCAAAAGTTGTGCCAATATTTTAACTGTGGACAATAGTGCTATATGACAGTGAATATATGCAAACAATTCAAGACATAGCATCCTACGTTAGTCAATCACAATATGTCCCTTACGCACCTAAAGGGCCTACCAGTTGGAGCACTAATATTAGGGTAGGACCTCACACAAACTTGGGTAGGCGTACCCATCCACTCCAATAACCACACAAATACTGGGTAGGCGTACCCATCCGATCCAATAATCTCACAACACTGGGTAGGCGTACCTATCCGATCCAATAATCATGCATAATATTCACATAACAGCCATAAGCACATATCTTGTCCTAAAAACAAAATCACATTTCGCACAGTTCAATTCAAAACATTTCAAAACACATTTGAGTATCATTTTCCCAAACGGAAAAACAGTAAAAAGTGAGGCTACGATAACTCACCTCAATCAGCAATCAAAAGCAACCGCACAATCTCAAATAAGGCAAAGCACAAACAATCTCTACGCAAGCGCACAATGTACCCGACAACGACCTAATAAATACTCACTTTATCAATAATCGTACAAATTTATCTTATTGTACAAGTGTTCGTCTTTACTCACCCAAATTCCTCAGTTTCAATTTCATATCATTCCAAACTCGTTATCTCATACCGTTAACTTATTACAAAAAACCGTCATTTCATTACCAAAACCTCATCCCATTATCAAAACTTTATTACAAAAACCTTCTCAGTCTTCTCAAAATAAAAACATTCTCAATCGATCCAGATATATATATATATATATATATATATATATATATATATATATATATATATATATATATATATATA
>BQNB010200982.1:0-10948 GCA_026074375.1 Tanacetum coccineum
CTCATCCGTTGAACATCTAATGTACAACGATGTCATATCAACTTATCCGTTGAACATCTAATGTACAACGATATCATATCGACTTATCCGTTGAACATCTAAGGTATAACCATAGCATCTTGACTCATCCGGTAAACATTTAATGTACAATGATAGCATATCGACTCATCCATTGAACATCCAATGTACAACGATAGCATATCGACTCATCCGTTAAACATCTAATGTACAACGATAGCATATTGACCCATCCAATGAACATCTAATGTACAACCATAACACATCGACTCATCCGTTGAACATCTAATGTACAATGATAAAATATCAACTCATCCGTTGAACATCTAATGTACAACGACATCATATCGACTCATCTGTTGAACATCTAATGTACAACGATATCATATCGATTCAAGCGTTGAACATCTAATGTAAAACGATAACACATCGACTCATCTGTTGAACATCTAATGTACAACGATAACATCTGGACTCGTCCGTTGAACATCTAATGTATAACCATAGCAACTTGACTCATCCGGTAAACATCTAATGTACAACGATAACATATCCACTCATCAATTGAACATCTAATGTACAACGATGGCATATCGACTCATCCGTTAAACATCTAATGTACAATGATAGCATATAGACTCATCTGTTGAACATCTAATGTACAATGATAACACATCAACTCATCCATTGAACATCTAATGTACAATGATAACATATTGACTCATCCGTTAGACATCTAATGTACAACGATATCATATCGAATCATCCGTTGAAAATCTAATGTATAACAATATCACATCGACTCATCCGTTGAACATATAATGTACAACGATAACATCTCGTAGCGTCCGTTGAACATCTAATGTATAAACATATCATCTTGACTCATCCGTTGAACATCTAATGTACAACGACAACATATCGACTCATCCGTTGAACATCTAATGTACAACGATAGCATATCGACTCATCCGTTAAACATCTAATGTACAACGACAACATATCGACATGTCGCCCGGGAAAGCCTTTATTAAAAATATTTTAAAAGTTTATTAAAAACATATAGTTTTTAATTATTTTAAAAGTGTATAATTTTTTTTATTAAAAATCTTTCATTAAAAAATATAAAAAAAATTTACTAAAAATTATACATCTTTTAATTTTTATAAAAGTTTCTCAGCCTCACATTTTAATTGAACTACAACATTTTAATTTTTATAAAAGTTTATAATTTTTAATAAATCTTTCCCGGACGACATGTCGCCCGGGAAAACATTTATTAAAAATATTTTAAAAGTTTATTAAAAACATATAGTTTTTAATTATTTTAAAAGTGTATAAATTTTTTTATTAAAAATATTTTAAAAGTTTATTAAAAACATATAGTTTTTAATTATTTTAAAAGTGTATAAATTTTTTTATTAAAAATCTTTCATTAAAATAATATAAAAAAAATTACTAAAAATTATACATCTTTTAATTTTTATAAAAGTTTCTCAGCCTCACATTTTAATTGAACTACAACATTTTAATTTTTATAAAAGTTTATAAAATATTTTAATTTTTATTAAAAATATTTTTATTTTTAATGAAAATATTTCCCGGGCGACACGTCGCCCGGGAATACCTTATTAAAAAATTATAAATCTTTCCCGGGCGACACGTCTCCCGGGAATACCTTATTAAAAAATTATACATCTTTTAATTTTTATAAAAGTATATAAATTTTAATAAATCTTTCCCGGGCGACATGTCGCCCGGGAAAGCTTTTTATATTTGCTAAAACAGCCCTCTAAAATTTTCGTTGTCGCGCCAATTTGCGCTAAACGACAAAACTTGATGTTTCCCGGGCGACATGTCGCCCGGGAATGTCGCCTGGGAAATATCTGTCATCAAAAAGCAGATCTGTGTTTTCTGTTGTATAACACAAACGATAAAACGTAAAAAAAAACGTTTTTTGGCGATTTTGCAGCAACACCACCACAAATCACCACCACAATTTACCACATACTCTCACAACCACCCCCTCTCACCACCGCAGCTCACCACCACCACTCGACACCGACGACACGAGCACACGAGCACTATATTATAATTCTTCCTCTTCCTCCTCTAAACATAATTCTTTCCTTAACCCTCTAAATTATAATTCTACATCTTCTTTTTCAAAACCTCTAAACAAGTTTGATTTTTGGTGGTGGTGGATCTTCGAGCCGAGTTATTCAAGGTTTGGATTTTTGATTTTGGTATAAAAGTTTGATAATTATAATAAATTATTATAATTGAACATTGTTGATTTTTTTTGCGCAATGAGTCAGCCGAGACGAGCTGAAACGAGCATAGCAGCCGAGTCGGCCGAGACAGCCTACCCGAAAGTATGTTATAACTTTTTTTTATCCTTTTGGTATCCCTGGTGACATGTCGTCAGGGAATGTTTATTGTGATTGACACTGTAAAACGTACATCCAAACACTCCTTATGCTGCGTATATGTATTTATTTTATCGAACCCTTTAGGAATTTTTTAAGATTTTAGTGATTAATTTTGGAAAATCCCCGTCTGATTTTAATCATCCTATAAAAAACCCGTTCGAAATTAATTTATTAGATCCGTCAACGTCACGTAGATAATGACTCAAGTGTTAACGAAAGCAGCGAGTTATTCGCTTTGGCTTGTGGACCATCACAGACTCCAATATTAGTCAACTCTTGCGTAGTCAACGGTGTGAGGTTTGTCGTGCACAACTGCGATGAACGTCGCACAACTTAAAATAGAGGCATTTGTTCGCCTGGTCTGGACGGAGAAATGTATTATGGTTAACTTGAACAAATCCTTAAGTTTTCATATTTGTCGTTCAAAACTATGTTGTTCGGAGTTAAGTGGTTCGACACTAGCAACAAAGGGCGTATCCAAAATTTTGTCATTAGAAACAACATAACACAAATCAAGGCAAATGGTGAGGCATTTAAAAATGATCAATACATTCTCACAACACAAGTCAAACAATGCTTCTACCTTAAAGATATGGCTGGACGACCACTAGGTTGGAAGGTCGTCAAACATGTGAGTCATAAAAAGTTTTTGAACGGGGGTGTCATTGTGGTAGAGGACGACCCTGATGTTATACATGTAGACAAGTCATCTGATCTTGCACTTTCTACTAGTTTGAATGACTTGGAAATTGCGGCCTTGCATATAGATGGTCAATCAATAGATGTTGACGCACCACCAGATATCATTGATGTTGTTGATGAAGACGATGATATTATTGATGAGGAAGACCCCATTCCTAATGATTTAGCAGATTTTGATGATGAAGACCTCGTTAACCTTGATATTGATGATGGTGTAAATGTTGTTTATTCTAGTGAAGAAGAAGATTGATCTTTAGTTGTAACTTGTAAAAGACGCTTATTTTGAATGAATGAATGAATGAAACTGTTATGGATTGTTCTAATGTGTATATTTATTTGGATGTGTATGCATTTGGATGTGTGCATGCTTTTATTATTTTGTTCATAAATTTCTATATGTTATCCTAATGCTACCTGTACAGATGTCAGCTGATGTCGCACGGGGTCACGGCGGTGACGGTGGAGGTGATGATCGTCCCCCTCCATATCAGGTACCCACCGGCTGTGGGGGTTGCTTAGGCAACCGAGGTAAGAATTTCTGGATTATTGTAATACAAGCATAAACTTGATACATTGAATTTGCTTGCCTTGAATTTTTATGACTTTGTCACTCACTTGATTTTGCAGGTAAGGGCACCCGAAAGCCCAATTTAGGTGGCAGGAGAGCGGGCAGGCTGCATGCCTGTCAGGAGACCCAGAACCTCGGGTTAAAGTCCATTACGGATAAGAGTGGCCCCGTCCTGATCCGGTTTGAGATTAATGACCGAGAGACCCTCATGCCTCTCGGTGACCATGCGGCTCATTGGGAGTTGCCCTTGCACTACCCTTCTTGGCGCCAAATGCCGCCGAAGTGGATGGCGGGGGTCGTGGCAAAGATTGGGGTAAGTTATTTCATTATCCTTTTATGTTTATTTCATTATCGTGTTCATCTATTTAATTGTGTATATTTATCTAAATTTGTTTATTTATTTATATCATATAAATAAATAAACAAATTTAGATAAATATATAAATTATATCTCTAACTCTGTCTTTGTTGTATATGATTGCAGACCCAGTTTGACTTGCGTCCCCACATGGAATCCGATCGCTGGCCACAAATCTATGCGGGCATCCAGCAGCACCTGCAAAAGATCTACAATGGCAAGAAGGCTGCTCTCAAAGAAAGATATTGGGTTCCTGAAGAGGACGGGACTTATGACCTGGAGCGCCTCAGACGCGGACGTCCCTCGTACATTTCTGAGGTAAATTAGGATGCGCAGCTTGCATTTTGGAATGATCCCAAGAACCTTGCCCGGGCTGCCCAAAATAAACAAAACCGGGCAAAGAGCAAGGTCGTATGCCGACAGGGATCCCGGTCTATTGCCGCCCTCCGAGATATGCATGTAATAAACATTATAATTATTTTACATACATATATATATATATATATATATATATATATATATATATATATATATATATATAATTAACGCTTTGGTGTGTTGTGATTTGTCGTTTTTAATTTGTTTCATCTTATATACGTGTGTATGTGCAGATGGAGAGCTCAGCTACTCGAGAGTACCCGTCGCTGATCCACACCTTCTTCTTGACACATACTGTTGGCGGCGTATTCTTGAACCCTGAGGACAAAGCTCTATATGTAAGTTTTGTTTCAAAACACGCACTTTAATGATTTGTCGAGAAATAATGTAGTAACCCGACTAATATATTAACTATCTTGTGTTTTTGTGACTACATAGGATGAGATGTTGAGGCTACAGGGTCTAGGCTCCAACACCTCCACGGGTGTGCCCTACACCGAGGATGAGATCATGGCCATTGTTCGCGGGGGCAAGCAGCGGGGGCACATTCCCGATGTTGGTAGGGTTTTTGCTGAGACAGGGCACGATCATTCTGCCCCCGCCTCCATGCAGGCACTCCTCCAACGTGGATAAGCTCAAAAAGAGCGTGAAGCGGCTAACGAAACAGGTGAAGATGTTCATGAAGTTATTTAGGAGTGACGACAAGTTTTCCCAGATGCTTACGCAGCTTGAGTCATAGCTTGAGTACGGTGGTGGCAGCCGGAGTGGCGGGTGCGGGGATGATGAGCCGAGAGATGATGAGGACGGCGGCGAGGATGATGAGGATGTCGATAGTTAGGAGATGTTGGGTAAGTATATGCTATATTGTGTCTTGAAGTATATATTGGCGACCCTTATGTGAACATTTGTTTCCCCGTACGTTTAGAACATGTTATCTAGGTGAATATTGACTTTTATCTTGCGGATAATGCAAGTTTTGTGACTTCGTCACTCGTTTTGTAGACTATATTGTGTTTATTCGGATTTTGAATGTATTTAGCTTTATTATATCAAATGCGTTGATCGTATTGTGTTTTGGTACAAGTTGTAATGTATTTGGGTAGATTCTATATTGGTTTATACATGTTTGAGTATTGGTAGATTTTTTTTGAAAAAATCAAGAAAAAATCTGGAAATAGCCTGCTGTGCAGGCAGTTAAAAAAAATACAGACTTATCCCGGGCGACATTTCGCCGAGGAAAGGTAAAACAAATAATTTATTGCAGCACTATTCCGGGCGACATGTCGCCGGGGAAAATAAAACAAAAAAATATTGCAAGACTATCTCGGGCGACATGTCGCCCGGGAAAGGTTTCACTAAACGACAAAATAGTTTCTAACGTTGAAAAGTCAAATTATTTGAAACACTTTCCCGGGCGACATGTCGCCCGGGATTCTACCTAATTAATTAATTAATCATACATCAATATTAATTAGTCATTTTATAAAATAATTATCTCGGGCGACATGTCGCCCGGAAAAACCCTCCATCGTGATACTTAATTGTTTGACTGAAACTATGTGGGCCCGGGTAAGTCGCCCGGGTAAGTCGCCCGGGAACGTATCCCCTTCGAGCTTTTCCGTTCGACTTATCCCGTGCGCCATGTCGCCCGAGAAACCTATCCCCAGCGACAAGTCGCTCGGGAATCGACCAAATTATCGCTGGGATAGTGGTTAATGTTGTAGTGAGTCCTACGCATGCGTTTTGCAATTATGATCGTCATTTAGATATTCATAAAAGGTTTTGGCGGTAAAAAATGGTCATCTATGATTACCAGTCACGTCATTTGAGTTAACTCCATGCAGTTATGTTGTATAAACTAACAAACTGTCATTTCTCAGTTTCACAGATCATCATCGTCCCACTCCTCTTTTTCCAACAAATTTCAGAAAAAGACTTAAAAATATTGATTAAAATGTATTAGTTTAGCCAAAAACTTTACTTTTATATTAAGGGTCCGTTTGGTTAATTCTCATAAATCACACTGGGTATGAGTTTCGGTATACGGTGGAATGACACGGGTTTTATCAATTGTATCATAACAAACATTGTTGTTTGGATTTATTCAAATATGGAATTGTATCAAATTTCTACCAAACCTCGAATTGTTGTTAGTTACACAACTACATTGTTAATTATTCATTTGTTACTTAAATTTTACACTAAAATAAACATACAATAAAAGATGTTATTTTGTTGGAGTAAACATACAAAAATCCTTTTAAACAGCCTAATTTAGGCAAATATGTTCACCGATAAAAAAGATGACTATCATGTTTGATTAGCGAAATGAATTACAAAGCATTAGGTAGCACTAAGTTTCTAAATAACCCACATTAGATACCCGCTAATTCACACTGGTTTTGATAAATGGAGAAAATCACTAATAAATTATATTATTATAAAAAGTAAAAGTTAATAACAAAGCATTTTGATTTTGACGTATGGTTTTCTAAGAAACTTACATCTTTAAACAAATATTTTGTACAATATCACTTTGATTTCCATTCCCCATAACCTAAAGCCCCATACCAAACATGACCGAAAAAGTATATTTAAGGGTATGATTAGCAAAACACTTTTAATATATATTCTCTAAAGATGAATAATAGTATGTATATCTTTTGTATAAGTTTTTTGAACACATGGTACTATGGTTTTTATGCATGTTTTGAATATATACGCATGGAAGGATATATATGTAAACGCCTTTAGTTTAATAAACTTAAAATCTCTTACTTAGAGTGTGTTTGCTAAATGTAAGAATTTCATCATGCCTAAAGGTTGTAACAACGTCTTTTCATTGCCACTCATATCCTAAGACGTCTAACCCACTAGAGGTTAGAGAATACCGACCTAATAGTCATATTGGAGCCCAATACAAAATCATTTCGAAGCTTTCTTGGCGAATCGGTTTAGCAAGGGAATCATGACTCGGTAATTAGTTGTGAACAAACTGCCTTTGTTAAACATCGTCAAATTTTGGACGGCCCCCTCATGGTTAATGAAGTCATCAAATGGTGTAACAGAAAAAGGGATAAGCTCATGATCTTCAAAATAGATTTTGAAAAAGCTTTGACTCCATCTCTTGGGGGGGGGGGGGGGGGGGGGGGGATTATGTCTTCAGATCATGAATTTATGGGCTTTTCATTGCCGTGGTCTCTTGGACAGGGGAATTCATAAATCATAGCCACTTCGTTTTTCCTTGTTAACTAGGAGCCCTACTAAATGAATTTCCATCTTAGCCTGTTTGCGTCAAGGAGATCCCTTGTCTCCGTTTCTCTTTAATATATTGCCAAGGAAGTCTTCTATGTGGCGGATGAGATTCTAGTGCTGCACGAGGGCTTACAGGGTAGTTACTATGCATAACCTTGTCTCTTTCTCATTCTTTTCTTTGCAGACTACGCATTGTTTGTAGTGGAGTGGTCGCGTGAAAACATTCGGAAATTTATCTATTATCCTTGAAATTTTTCATGAGTTTCCGGGGCTCAAATTAACTTCCATAAATCCACTTAGTGGGTTTGGAGTTTTCCTTTTTGATGAAGTTTAAAGCTTTAGCTCAGCTCACATGTTGTCAAGCTTCTCACTCCTTATTTCAAGTAATCTTGCCTTGCGGTGGGTTTTAACATGGCAGCAACTACGAATTGGGATTTTTTTGAATTGATAAGTTTCCTCTAAGCCCTTTCAATTGGAAGGCCTCCTATGCTTTCTATGGACGGCCAGACTTACTCTCTTGTCTTCTGGTTATAGAGCTCGATTTGAGGATACATATTATTGCTCCATCTTCCCCATAGCCTTCTTCTATTATAAAAAAACTAGAGTCGCTCCGCTCCTAAGTCTCCTGCTTGGGGAGCAACGTGGATTGGGAAATAAAATTTCTTGGATCGCTTGGAACACTGCCTTACTTCTAAGGTTCTATGGTGGTCTTGGCATTGGTAGCCTCTTTTCCTCAACCAGGCTCTTATGTCTCAAGTGGAGGTGGCGTTTTCTTCAAAACCCCTAATGATCTAATGGGTTCTGTGTAATAAGCTGTCTCACGTGGTCCCAGGTTTGGATAACTTCTTTTTATTCCTATTTCGTTCGTGAACAAAGGGTTTGGGGCAGAATAGCTAAGTCTATCAACCGCCCACTATCACGAAAAAGGGATCATCCCTCCTTTCGATCTTCGAATACGTAGTGGGGAATGATACGATACGATTTTGAGCAGGATTTTGTAAATTCTTTTTTTGGGGAGATCAAGATCTCCCCTCAATCCAAATTCCTATCGTCTCATATACCGTCTGGCTTTGAATAAAGAATGTAGATTTGTGAGGTATTGGAATAAATGTTGGTTTTCAACTGGATCGCGCGGCCGATTTTACGAGGTACCCTTCTTCATCAGTTAAACGATCTCACTGCTATCTTAGATAGTGTCCAATTCTCAGACTCGGAGGATTCTTGGATTTGGTCTCTTGGTTCTCCTTCTTTTACCGTTAAATGTACGCGTGATCACATAGATAATTGCATTCTTCCTGATGATGGGTCTGAAACTATTTGGAATCGTTATCTTCCTAAAAAGATTAACATCTTTCTGTGGAGAGCTGTCGATGACAGGTTACTCCCTACTAGATGGAATACTTAGTATAGAGGGATTGTGTTGGATTCACTAAACATGTCCTACTTGGACTCTAAGCGTGGAAACCTCTATCACTCAATTGTGGTTGAGTTCCTTAGCAGCTGAATATTTTGGAATAAAGTCTTCGCTGGTTTGATTTAAGGAGGTCCCGCCTTCTAGCTGCATTCGAGACTTATTTGTTTGGATTGGTAACATGCATGTAACCTCTTCGAAAAAGGACATCTTAACTGTTATCTGCGGGGTAACTTTGTGGGCTCTTTGGCGTTTTCGTAACGAGACTATATTCGGTTCTTCTCCTCCTAGAAGATGTTTTTTATTTGACTTTATTGTTGAAATCATCGTTAGATGGTATTTCACTAAAATAAATTAGTCTCCACAAACTTGGGGAACAAACTGGATGTCAAAAATCCTCTTATGTACTCTCCTATGTAATTTTCTAGCTCCTTGCTAGTGTTATAAAAATTCTGCCGTTCAAAAAAAATATTCAATTTTACATCTTTTGATAGATATATATATGTAAACGCCTTTAGTTTAATAAACTTAAAATCTCTTACTTAGAGTGTGTTTGCTAAATGTAAGTATTTCAACGAGCAGTAAACATTACTCCGTATTAGTGAGCAGTAGCTAGTTGTAAGAGGTGGCATTTTTTGTTCCTATAAAACTGTTTGTTAACGTAGTTATAGGTGTAATTATAATGTGTAAAATAACTCTTAAATGCTCAACGCTCCTAAATGCTACTTCTTGAAGCGTTGAAAATGAACATTCCAAAAAATAGATAAAATTGTTTGCTGCTTATCAAATGAGTATTAAAGATCTCAACGCTCACTACTCACCAGTCCTAAATCTTCCTCCCAAACACACCCTATCATCACTTGTTAGACAAAAGGGTTTACTTTTAATTATAATTAGGGATCGGATCAAATTCGTAATTAACTCTAGCTTGCTTGACCGTGTTTTGAGTAAGTCATCTTTTTCTTTGTTATTTCCTTTCAATACTTGCTAGTTTCAAACATGTAATCACAACATTCAAATTAAACTTGTTAATTACTCTCGAGATATATAGTGTCCACTACTCTACTTGAGAGTGACAAAGGTACGTGCGTAATAGATAACCGAACTAGTCAAAACGTTCAAAATACTTTCCATCTTCAATCCCTATCAAGTTTCAAAAAATCATCATTAAAAATCATCTTGACGAAGAAGAACCAGTCAACAAATAAGAAACTTTTACGGCACAATTCAATATGCACGACGTACCAATTAATGTTGTTATGCATAAAGAAAAATGATTGAAATGCTTAAAAGTATGACTAAACTTGTGCCTAAATCAACAATGTGGACAGAATGATGCAAAATATGATTAGACATACATTTAGACATGTCAGTTAGGTATGCCAATCATTACTCGAATACAAAACAGGCATACTAACGATTGGCTTTTTGATCGATGAAGACTTATTTATGCAACGACAAATTGTGCCGACGACTTAAATGTCGTAACAAATGAATTCATATATATATGTTGTACAATACGACGATATAAATAGATGTAAACATATATAATGGAAACCAGGAATCATGGAATCGGTGGTATGGTCCAACTACCAAATAACAAATGCATAAACAGCTTACATCGAGACAAAATTGAGCCTCTCATGTGAACCCACAAATTAGTACGAGTAGGTATTGCTTAATTAGTTTTTCTATATATGAACGTGTGTGACATAATTTCCATGTCCTTATTATGCAAATTAAATCGTTTAATAAGTAGTAGTTGTTATACAACATTATTTTGTGACCTTGCGCATTAAGTTTTGTATCGTACGACTATATGCTTC
>BQNB010200983.1:0-10948 GCA_026074375.1 Tanacetum coccineum
CAAAAAGGGGGATAAATGGAATGAAACTCATTACTAATCTTGAAACATTTAATTTTATACAAAATAAGTTTATATTTTGTCATCATAAAAAATGGGGAGATTGTTAATACGAATAATGTCTAAAAACGTTATTTATAATTTTCGACCTCTCAATGTTTTGATAATAACAAAATGTAAAAACGTTTACGATAAAAATAAACGTTTAAAAATTATTAATCGTAAAATTCAATTTCTAAGATTAGTAATCACTTAAGGTATGGACAAACAAATCATTAAGCATGATTAGTGATCAAGAAAATATATTTTCTTAACCATCACATTTTTACAAAAGTATTTTTACAAAAGTATTTTCACAAAAATAAATATACAAAATATTTCCTAATTAAAAGAAAAGTTTTATTTAAAACTTAAATTTGAAATTCAAATTTTCCCCCCTAAATGGAAGCTTCCATACCAGATACAACCTTCCACACAAAAAGACAAAAACGGGAGCGGAGTCTACTAGACGACCCCCTTATAGGCACGGCGGCCCCCAGATATATCTGGGACCGCCGGGACCGCCTGCAGATGACCGTTGGGATTCCTGTCTATAAATACTGCATTATTTCTGGCAGAAAAACACAACTCTTTGCATGAATTTTCCAATCTTCTTTCTCTCTCTAAAAACCTTCTTTCTCTCACTAAATTTCTTGATCAGTTAAATTGTTTGATCTTATTTCAAGTGATCTAATCTCTTCTTCTCATCTCTCCTCTCTATCAAGTGCAAGAGAAGAACATTCGTATTCGTCAAGAAACGATTTGTTATTTTTAGCGATATCTCCTTTCTTCTTCTAGTATCAAATCTCTATCGGTTATTATATTGTGTCATTGTGTGATTTCAGATAGTGTGCAATCGATTGTGTAGATCTTGTGAGTGTATAGTGTTTGTGAAGTGGTTGATTGGTTCTAGCTCAAGGATTTAGGACTACGAAATTTTGCTTGTGGTACGAAATAAAGACGTCAAGAGACGTGTAAACGATTTTCTCTGCCTAAAGGGAGCTTGTTAACATAGTAAAATCTCGACTAGTATACTCGGGGAGTTGAGTAGGGCGAAGAACAGCTTCGTAGCCGAACCACTATAAATCTTGGTGTTGTGGTTTGATTGTTCCTTCTCTCATCTCTTTATATAATGTTGTGATTGTTATTTAGTATTAGTTTAGATATTTACATTGTTGATTCATATTGTTGATTGGTAGAACATACAACTCGAATCTAAGTATTTTGAAAGCAAACTTTTAAAACGTAAAATGAACCTGTAAACTATTCAACCCCCCCTTCTAGTTTTTACAAAAAAGATATATAAGACGAATATGCTTGCTAAGTGACATGAAAAGGTACTTAAGTGTGAATTAAAGTTTTTAATGACGAATTACTACCCGTAAAAAAATTATTTTCTCACAACGTTGGTTTATTTTGAAAACAATTTCTGATAAAGGTATTAATTACTAGATTTGATGTTTGATTATTTCTTCTGATTTTGCCTTTTGAAATAATCAAATAAGAAATCTAACTAATCCGAAAACTATTAATCAACAAATCCCTTTTTAATTTCACACTTAATTTACTAATTACTACTCACTTAACAAGCATATATAAATCTACTCATTAAACATAACAAATAAGCTAGCAATAATCAAATTAATAAGCATAAACATTTTTAAGCTAGCTAATAAACTATAACTACTAAGGAGAGAAAAAGAAAAGAAAGTAGAACCCGATTGAAGAAAATAGAGACGAATTTAAACCATCGGATCTTATAAACTTAATTAACCACTAAATTTTATAACTTTATTAGGTTTTAAATAACTAATTAGCTAGTAAAGTTTTGAGCTTTATTCACTAATTAGCTAAGTAAATCTTAAAAAGCTTAAAACTTTAGTAGTAAAATAAGCTTATAAGACCCATAAGCTCCTCACCTAAGTGTTGGATCGGATTCATCAACATTAAAACATAATCAAATGATTAAGACGAATAATATATATTAATAATCTAATAAGCTAATAAAAAGATGAAAACTTTAGATCTAAATCCACCCAAAACCTAGGTGTTCCACTCCAATAAGTGAACGAGAATAGGGTATAATTAAGAATTAGATCTAATAAACCAATAAGTTAATGAAATAAGCTAAACCTATAAGATAGAAAATAAGGTAAAAAGATAATAAAGACATAAGCTTGAAAAAATAAGCCAACCGAAATAAGCTAAATGAGCTTATTCGAAAAGCTTTAGAAAGTAAATATACGAAATAAGCACAATCGAATAAGCTATGAATAAGCAACCCGAAAATAAGCAAATCTCAATAACCCCCAAATAAGCTATATGGAAAAAGCTTATTTGGAAATAAGCTAAGAAAAAGAAAAGGATAAGAAAAAGGAATAAGCACAATCAATAAGCAATAAGTAAAACCAACCTTTAAAAAGCATCTTCATTAAACAATAATAATCCAAGATAATAAGTCGGAACATTAAGCTAAAAATGCTTTTACAAAATAAGCTATATCTAAATAAGCTAAATATATACTACGCTACTCCTACTCCTACTATGTGTAAAATAAACCTACTAAATCTAATACTTCGTCTGCTGGATCTGCTGCCTATTTATAACCTATTTTTGCTTAAGGGTAGTTTGGTAATTTACCCCACCTATAACCCTCTTAATTTTCATAATGCCAGGGATGCCCTACATAAATGCTCGACACGTAGCCTTCTTCTAAAAGCTACCTCAAATGATTGGCAATCATTGCCTCTTGATCACCCAACCTCGTACCTCGTAATTGCCAGCTGTAATATACCCCTTTTCTCCAATCAGAAAGGGACACGTGGGATTCTGGATCATTCTTCTACCAAACCAAGGATTGGCTCAGATCCGAGGCCAATCATTTAACCTTGTACTGACCTCGCCTGCAGCCTCGGATCACGCGAACCTGAACCTGCAAATGCAGAGGTGTCAGAATGACACGAGGCAGGCTGGAATGGCCAGCCGCTGCCACGTGTCGTAACCTAAGTGGGTAGTCGCCACCAGTGTCGTCGCCGGAGCCACCGGTCAATGGTGGCCAACGATAGTTATCGAGTAATGTGTCGTTGTGCGTATGTATTTTATGTATCAAGTTTTACTATTTATTTTATGCCGACTATACCTAAAAACAACACTTTAACGGGCAGTGTACCCGGTCAAGATGTAGCTTCATTGGTAAGTAGGGTGTCGATCACTAAGAGTGAGAGAGTTAACTCCTAATTCTATCAGTATTTTAGTTATCTATGTTAGTACTAAATTAATTTAATTTATGTTAAACCTAAGTTAAACCTAAACTAATGATAAGGAAGGTTTCAGCCTGAGAGACTGGCACGAGTTTGTGTATCCGACCTAAGGTTTTGATGACAAGTAAAGCAATAAACACACACAAGAAGAAAAACAAACGATAGAGAAGCGGTTAAGAACTAGGTCCGAATGTATAAAAGGTTCAAATAAGAAGGGACAAGGTTCAAATAAGAAGGGTTCAAGATAGAAAGGCCGGTACCATTAGACTCATAATTTCGTGCTCTTTCTAATGGAGTGCTCGGAGAATTTTTATGACTTCGATTGAATCTCGATAAATGTGAAAATGTCATCGAAAGTCACCCGACAACGGCGCCATTTTGTTATACTTCAAAAGCGTATCGTAATAATAAATATAGTATTTCCCGTTAGATGTAAAAATTACTTTAGGAAAAGTAATAATTAATCTTCCGGAAGTCGTATCCACGGCAAGAATTGAATTAGGATTTACGTTAATGTTTTTTGTTTGATGTTTGATTATCTTTTTGTTTTGGTTTTGGTATTTATACTAATTAAATATTCAAACTAAAATTAATGCATAAATAATAATAAGCAAAGCAAATAGATCTAAGGTATATATATAAAACGGATATGCTTGTCAAGTGAGGTGTTCAGATCCTTAAGTGGTAAGTAAGTTTCTTATCGATGAATCAACACCCGTCTAAATAACTATTTTCTCACAACGTCGGCTTTTGCCCATTTGAATAACCAAAACACTATATTAAATATCTATATTAATAATCATAATAAACACTTTTATTTCCACACTTAATTCACCAAACACTACTCACTTAACAAGCATAATAAAACTACTCGCTAATTATCATCACTAAACTAGCATAAACAAACATAATCGATTAAGCTAAATGATCAAAAAGATATATAAGATGAATATGCTTGCTAAGTGACATGAAAACAATCTTAAGTGTGAATTAAAGTTCTCTTAATTGAGAATACTCCCAGTAAAAATATTAATTTTATCAAAACGTTGTTTATTTTGAAAAACAATTTTCTTTCAAAGGTATTATTTATAGATTGATGTTTGATTATTTCTCTGGATTTTTCCCTTCGAAATAATCAAATAAAAAATCTAAATAATCCGAAAACTATTAATCAATAATCCCTTTTTAAATCCACACTTATTTTACTAATCACAATCACTTAACAAGCATAAATAAACTACTCACTAAGCATACTAATTAAGCTAGCAACAACAATCAAATTAACAAGCATAAACATTTTAAAACTAAATAATAAACTACAACTACTAATAAGAGAAAAGGAAAAGAAAGAAGAACCCGATTGAAAAAAATGGAGATGAATTTAAACCACCCGATCTTATAAACTTAATTAAACACTAAAGATTAAAACTTTATTAGTTTTTATATAACTAATTAGCTAGTAAAGTTATGAGCTTTATTCACTAATTAGCTAAATAAAACCTTAAAAAGCTTGAAACTTTAGTAGTAAAATAAGCTTTTATAAGACCCATAAGCTCATCGCCTAAGTGTTGGATCGACTTCATCAATATTAAAATAGTCAAAGTTATGATAAACAATATATATATTAATAAGCTAGAGATTATTCTAAAGACAATAAGCTAATAAAAATAAAAACTTTAAATCTAAATCCCCCCGAAACCTAGGTGTTCAACTCCGAGCAGTGAATAGGAATCGGGTTTAATTAAGGATTTAGATCTAATAAAATAATCCAAAAAGCAAAAATAAGCAAAACAAAAACAATAAGCTATTTAAAGATGACAACTTTAAATCTAAATCCACCCAAAACCTAGGTGGCAGTCCACGTGTCCGGTCAACAGTGGTCAACCACGGTAAACTGTGGCGGACCACCAGTCAACCACCGCCGGACCACTGTAGCACCGCCGCTGGACCATCGGTCAATGGTGGTCAGAAACCAGTCGAGCCGAGTCAACTTTTTGGTCAGACCGGGTCTTGGGTCGGGTCGGGTTGCCATGTGGCACCCGGGTAAAATACTCCAATATAGACCCTGACCTCTCGGTCTAAATCTCAAGTGCACACACCTTTACCACTATGCTGAAGCATAGCTTTAATTAGTATATGAACAATTTATAAGGGTTCAAATTAGAAGGGACAGGGTTCAAATAAGAAGGGTTTAAGATAGAAAGGCCGGTACCGTTGGACTCGTAATTTCGTGCTCTTTCTAATGGAGTGCTCAGGGAATTTTTATGACTTCAATTGAATCTCGATAAATGTGAAAACGTCATCGAAAGTCACCCAAAAATTACCATTTTTGTTTCGTTTTCAATCCTTTGTACCTGCAAGACATAATACCACAATACAAACATATTTGCAATATAATTACTCATATTTTATTGTTATTAGTCTGATTTATAGTGTTTTCCGGGGTGCAAATGATGTGTGTTTAAGCACACATCATACATATAATTTGTAAAAACGTATGCAAATGACTTATAAATCTTGCTCATGAGAATAATAATGTTCTTGTTAAACGTAGACTACACTTAGTCTAGTGATGGAATGCGTTCAAAGATGTTTCACGTTATGCGTCGGATGACCTAACAGTTATACGTAAAGTCAAGTATTCATGTGTTCAAAGTAAAACATTCAAGTTAATAGTTAAATGTTAACCTGAAAATATTAGTTGTCACAGTCTTCCCCCCATTAAATGAATTTCGTCCCAAAATTCAGTTTGTGGTATCCGATGGCGAGGTGTTTGGGAAAAGGAGTGGGTATTTACTACGGAATTGGTCTTCACTTTCCCAAGTGAATTTAGGGCCTCTTCTGGAATTCCATCGAACCTTGACGATCACATAAGGCTTTGTTTCAATTGTTTAACTTCCCTATCCATAATTTCCACCGGTTCCTCGATGAAATGTAGTTTATCATCAACTTGGATCTCCTCCAATGGAAAGACAAGTGTTTCATCCGACAAAGTATTTCTTTAGAATTGAGACATGAAACGTGTTATGAACGCCTCTAAGTTCTTGTGACAGTTCGAGTAGGTAAGCTAACGGGCTAATTCCGGTTAGAATCTTAATGAGTCAAATATACCTTGTGTTTAGATTTCCTCGTTACATGAAATAGATTACGCCTTTCCATAATGAGACTTTCAACATAACCTTATCTCAATCTTGAAATTCTAAAGGTTTATGCCTTACATCTATGTAACTTTTCTAACGATCACGTGTGGCCGGAAACCTGTTTTGTATTTGTACGATTTTCTCAGTTGTTTCGTGAATGATCTCTGGACCAATGAGTTGGTTATCTCCACCCTCGGTCCAGCAGATAGGTGATCGACACTTTTGTCCAAAAAGTGCCTCAAATGAAGCAGCCTTGATATTGGTATGGTAATTGTTGTTGTAAGAAAATTCGACTAGTGGCAAATAGTTATCTGAACCATCTCCAAAATCAATCACACAGGCGCGTAACATATCTTCTATTGTTTGGATAGTCCTTTCACTTTGGTCATCTGTTTGAGATAGGCTCCTATGGTCCGTACAATGTACACCTTGTACCATACAAGTAGCTTCTCTAAATCTTAAGATCAAACACTACGACTTCTAATTCCAAATCATTAGTCGTATAATTCTTTACGTAAAATTTGAGTTGACGAGATGCGTAGGCTATGACTTTTTCCTTTTGCATAAATATAACACCTAGTCCTTTGTGCGAGGCGTCAAAGTAAACCATAAATCATTAATTCATTTTGATAATGATAAAATCGATGCACTATAAAGTTTTTGCTTCAGCAGTTGAAAATCCGACTCTTGCTTTTCTTCCCAAATAAACTTCTGATTCTTTTGAGTCAGTTTGGTCGAGGGCTTAGCTATCTTAGAAAAACCCTCAATAAATCGCCTAGAATAACCGGTAAATCCTAAAACAATTAGCGTATCTATGTGGGGGTTCTAGGTGTAGCCCAATCCTTGATAGCGTAAATCTTAGTTGGGTCAATGTGTATGCCATGAGTATCAATTATATGTCCAAGAAATTGTATTCTTCGGATCCAAAATTCATATTCATAGAATTTGGTGTACAGTTCCTCTTTCTTAAGTAGTTCTAAGATTAACTTAAGATGTTCTTCATGTTCTTTTTAAATTTCGGAAATTACCTACTCGATTAACTTCTAAACTTAATGCACATATTTTGTTCCAAGCATCTAACTTAAGGTCTCACACAACCATAAATACTATTATAAGCTCCCTATTCATTCAATTTTATTTCTTACGACGTCCAACTTGTTTTGTTTTCCATTTTCTACCCGTACTCATGTCATAACGGATACACACAAGCCTACTTATTTACAATTTCTTTATTTAAATGAAAAGGCATCTCACTCCATTTAAATAAGAAGATTATAAATCATCCTACATAAGAATTCTTGACATAACACTCATACTCACTTAAACTTTCTATCAACACCCATTGGGTTATGAGCGGCTCAATTGATGCCGAACTTAGGGGTTGTCTTCTTGGTGGCATGTTTCTTTAAAATTGCGAGAACTAAATAAGAATGAGACGTTACAAAGTTGTGTTCCAAAAGTATATGTTCCAATGCGGTACATTACGAAATGACATGTTAAAGTCGTGTTCTGATTCACCGGCATGTTTCTTGGCGGTGGGTTACGAGGTGACGTAGGTGTTCCAAAAGTAGGGGACGAGTGTTCAAAGATGGATAGTAAGATATCCAGTGGGATTGACAGTCTGTGACTGATTTCAATATCATATAAAATGATATTATCTAAAGTCATGAAAAAGTTTTAGAGACCATTGTATTACTCATAATGCCTTATAAATAAACGAGACCATTATATTAATCACAATGTCTTAGAAATAAATGAGACCATTGTATCACCCATAATGTCTTAAAAATAAACGATACCATTGTATCACTCACAATGTATTGGGAGTAAATGAGACCATTGAAATAAATGAGCATGCATAACAGTTTAGTGATTTTGTGCGCGGAATGTTTGTCATGAAATGGCTATAGTTTAGGCCTACTAGTGCAACTTAGTTCTCTATAACCGCGAATCTGATACCAATCTATCACACCCCTAAAATATCATAGAGAAAGATAATCGGGGCATGACTTCATTGCCTAAAGACACGGGTTGCATCGAACGACCTCTATATGAGTTGTTTGGAAAAATACACGTTTGATTAGTTAAATAAAGTTTTAAAAAAGACATGTTCCATGAGTTTACAAATATATAAAGAAGATTTTAGTTTACAATCGAACGTCAAAGTTATGCGATAAATCTTCGTTATGATGAAACCGCAAAATGTAACTCTAGTGGGATGTTCCAAGTAAATCCAAGGTAATGCAATGAAGGACATGAGAATACATGCTAAAACAGTCAGCATAAAGTTGGTGAGTTCATAGGTTTAAGTAAAGTAAAACGTAACATGGACAATAAGATTTCAATTAATTATTGCATCGCATACAATATCTAGAAAAGTATTACTATTGCACTAAACTTATGACACCGAAGCCTTAACCGAAGTTTACATTGTTAGAAGTTGTTTGCCCTGGCAGGTGCTTCTACCAAGAGCACCCATGTACCTAAAATGAAATGCGTCCGTTTGACATGGTAATCAAGTAAGCGCTACAAACCTTGACGGGGGTGTCTACCCCAATAGATCTATTCAAAAAATTCGTGCTTACTACGTAATTAATGGTTCATGATAGTTAGGACTTCCATGGTAGAATAGGTAACTCAAGCAATCTGTAAAAGTTTAAAGTACTTGTATCCATAAGTAAAAACGAGCATTGTATTCTCACCCCAAAGTAAAACAAAACGAGTATTAAACAAGTAAACGTAGGGCTATGTTAGCCTAAAAATATTAAGTCGAACAAGGAATCTCAGTCATTTATTAAATATATGTTGTAATAGGCTAATATGTCACGTGTTGTGGGCTAAAGCCCAACCAAAACCCAAGCCCGGCCCGAGTCAAGCCCATATGGCATCCTAGGTTAAGGTCTAGGTATAAATAACCCTTCTCCACTATGGAGAAAGGTTGGTTTTCTTATTTGTATGTTTACACACACTTGTTACAATCTACCTCCTCTCTTTCTTTCTTATTTTCTCTCTCTAAATTCTCTCTAAAACACTTCTTATTCTTTTATCTATTTTCTTGTGATTATTATGGAAGCGAAGTGATTATTGGTTCCTACATGTGGTATCACGAGCCTCGGGTGGGTTTAGTGTTCGGTTATGGTATTTATTTGTGAACTAATACGACGTATTTTGGGCTTTTTGTGTTGTTGTCTAACATTCATGTCACAAAAATCAAACATACGAAAACATTTTTGAAGCTGTAGGTTACAAAAACATCTTTGAGTAATGTGTATTCATTTATGAGCTAATAACTACCTTTCTTAGATTTGTAAAAATTTTGATTATTTGTGTGTTGAACGTGGGCTTTAGGCGAGAAACCCAAAAAGTCTCATATTCTGTTTTCTTGTTTTTAAGTTTAATTCAGTTCGATTTGTTTTTGGGACTTATTTTTAGCTTATTTTCCATAACGTAGTTCGTCGTTGTAACAGCTTATTTTAACTTATAGTCACAGCTTATTTATCTATGTTATAAGTCTTTTAAGTTTATCTAAAAACAAAAAAGCCATAAACTTTCATTACAAAACTTAAACGTAGCTTATTCCATTAGCTTATCAGCTTATTCTAGAGCTTATTTAAGCTTTTTGTTGGGTTTCTTTTTCTTGGTCACGGTTTGAGCACAAGGACAAAAGGGAACACAGATCCATTTTTTTGGCACAAGGACAAAAAGGACGTTTATTTGTTTTTGAGTAACCAAAATATCCACATCTCACTTTCAGTCGATTTAGACAACTTCATTCCAACCGATTTAGACAAGTCCCGGGTTAGCCGATTTATCCAACTCACAAGTAACCGATTTAGCCAACTCATAAGTAACCGATTAGACAAGTTTTCTTGTAACCGATTTAGACAAGTTTCTTGTAGCCGATTTAGACAAGTTTCTTGTAGCCAAATTTGACAAGTTTTTGGTTAACTTCGTGTTACTACGGTTTTTCGGTTTCGAGTTTCGGTTGTTCGCGGGTCTTCTAACGACTATCATTAGCATCACGGTCCTTCAACGATCATCGTAGTGTGTTTGGTTTTTGTCGATCACTAACACACGACTCTGCGAGAAGCAAAATACCTTCGTTTATATTTTGAGAATATTTAGACAAAGAAGAAAGTAGCAAAAATGAGGGAAACGTTTATTAAACTTGAATTTTGCAAGTTTGGTTCCTGAAATTCAAGACAAATTCACCACTCATCCTTTGTTAGATATATAACAACAATTAACCCTGAAAGCTAAAACTATTTTACACCATTAGTCCTCAGAACCTATTTAACAGCCGGTTAGTCCTTCACAAGAAACTGTTATTGCACCGTTAGTCCCTACAACTTTAATTAACAACCGTTATGCATTTAGCTTGTATTTCAATTACACCGTTAGTCCTTGTTTATGTTTTAATCAACCATTAATCATTTTAAGTTGAAAGTGTGGTAACCATTAGTCCTTTTATCTCATCAATCGTTAACAAAAGTTCAAGTACTTCAAATACAA
>BQNB010200984.1:0-10947 GCA_026074375.1 Tanacetum coccineum
CTCCTTTCGATCGAACCGGAAACAAAGCTACGTATCACCCTTTTTTGTTCCTTCTGCCGTCGGCGCCTAAAATGGAGGAATGCCTCTTTGACTATTACAATAACCCAAAATCAGTTCGCGTTTTGAGTTTATTTTCGCAAAAAATAAATTGGACTGATGTTAGTTTTTTTTAGTACGGGTAAACAATCGCGAACCAAAAAGTTATTATGATGTTAGTTTTTTTTATGTGAAAATTTACTTCCATAAACTCATGTCTAAATCTAGACGACATTAATAAGTTTGATAATACCATCATTTAGTTTTAGACACAAGTTTAGTTTATTGAAGTTATACATGTCAACTTTATTTCTTTTTGCAATATATCGTCATGTCAACATGTTTATAATCAGGGCGGACTTACGGAGGTTCTCTCGAGAGTTCACGAGAACTCCATAGATTTTTCTCATCTAGTGTAAATTTAGTCTAAAACCATGATTTTTTCGGAAATGAATCTGATAACTCTGTAATTCATCCATATTTTTGTTTTTTTCAACTGATAACTATAACTTTTGGATCCGCCCTCGTTTATAACTATTACAAAATCACGACAATTATATTTTAGTTATTGTTTATGAGGGGAAAATGTATATTTAATTTGTAAAGTGGCATTTATTCCACCATCACACACGTCGTTGTCCTGAATCTCGATAAGTGATGTGGGGCTTTCTAAAGAGAAATAATTAAACATAAAAGCAATTTTTTCAACGCAATAATACTAGTCAAGTGGGGCTTTTGTGACCATAATGAAACTTATTGAACCAAACATGCTATAAATATCGTATTTTTATAGTATATAGTATTATAGTGTCTCAATCAAAGAGGTATTGTTGCTCCCATCTAGGATTACCAAATTGCAAATGTTTGTTTAATACCACTTTCTAGTTCTTTGACTAAACCAAAGATCCATTCAACTATTTGCTTTCACAAATGAATATTGGTTCTTATTTTCTTCTTTTTTTATACCAACTACTCTCTTTTTTAATCATGGTTTCTGATTTTTTGGCCGACTAATCAACGAAGTTTAAACCCATCATCACACAGACTCAAATCAGGTAAAACCCTCCATTTTCTTAGAGGTTGACGTGGCAAGTATAAGATTATTTGCACCCACCAGGAATTGAACTTGAGACCTCACATATATTAAAGTAATTGTCGCAAGCCCTTTTGCCACTAAAACACCATTGAGTGGTTTTTTTACTGCCCTACTTCAATTTAGCTAATATGCGAGTTCAACTTTCTTTCCATGATTAGTGTTCATTCTTTAGAAGCTAATATGCGAGTTCAACTTTCTTTCCATCATTAGTGTTCATTCTTTAGAAGCATACATAAACAAGCACTGATTTTATGTTATGGAATGTCTATTGTCATGATGGCAACTCAGCGGTCGGAGACATGGACGGAACTTGAACACTTTTGTTGGAGGGGTCATTATATAAGGTATTCATTTTAGGGGGGCCAATATACATTTTTCCTCAACATTTGGTGTAGAAAATAGCTATTACTAGTAGTAAAAGGATAAATTTTGTACATAATGACAACAAATTTGGGAGAAAGCCTCCCCCTCCCCAGAAACCCCCTCTGGTCCCTACAAACCTCCGTCCCTGGCAACTATACTGCCTTCAAGTGAATGTAACATGTTTCAAATCCTCGTTTTTTATGTTACGCTTAACTTACATTTTCTTATCGTAGTCATTGAACAAACCCGTGAAAAATATCCTTTAAAGCAACTTATCACTAAACTATGCAAGTTAGATTTAAGACTTGGTGTAATGATGGGTGGTGCGCCACCCATCATTACACCACCTCCATGTCCTCGCATGGTCGTTGATTTTGACACTGTTTTGGTGGTCTCCACCACCTAACAGTTCCAGACATGATTGGATCTTGATTTATTTAAAACAAAGAACAGTTTCTAAAAGGTTTTATAAATCAACATGGCTCTGATACCAATTGAAAGTCCTAATTTACACGTCTATATGTAATATAACACTTATCAAATGTTTATAACACAAGTAATAACTTTTCAATCGTGTAATGCTTTATTGATAAGAATCAAAGTATTACAATGTACTATGGATCACACAAGTTGAATGACAATGTAAGATCACCCTTTGAACAAGTAAACTTGATGATGTATCAAGTTTACAAGCGAACTTATATAGACCAGCTGATTGGATCAGCAGACTACTTTGTAAGTTCGACAAAGGAGTAAATGCATATAATAAATATAACAATAAAAGCGATGACATTTACTCCTTACAACATTATCTATTTATACTAATACGAGGTTGCACCCACAGTGGAGGCAGTTGCAACGTGTCAAGAATCTATTGGAGGACGTACGAGATATTTAATGCACTTCTATTCTTGGAAATACTTCGCCTATACTTTAGTGAACAGTTCTGCCAACTGTTCACTACTTTTACCAACTTCGTACTTGGTATAGGCTTTAACTCAAATAGCCTTTTGTCCTGTATTTATGAGTTATTGAGTTTCCCGCCTAAACATAGTTTAGAGAAAAGCTTAAGTTCAGCTTGTCCTTATTCAAAGGGTAACAGGATAGTCAGAGTATTGCCACCTCTGATTGTCCTTAAAACCCCAACGTATTTCTTCTACATATCAGCTGATATCCATCTCAGCTGACGAGTATGTCTTCAAGTAATCTTCGACTTCCTTGACGATGTCTTTGACTTGAATACGTCTGAGATTGCTCGCTGAGGCTTTGCACTCAGCGAGTCCTTCAATACCCGCTGATGTATATTAGTGGGCCTTTCAATACTTAGCCTAATTTCTGTTTAAATCTGGCAATGATCATTGGGCTTTGAATTGACCTAACAATCTTCCCCTATTTGAATATAAATTAAGCTAAGTAAGAAAATTATAGTAAGTGAGACACAACTTCTTCTTACACGTAATTTAACAAGGCATATACAAAAATAACTTTATTTTCATTACACATGTTGGTCCAAGCCATCTAAGTTATCTTTTACAATTTTCCTAGCCTTGGTAACATCATTCCTAGCCTCTATTGTCAGCTCTAATTTAGCAAACATTTCTTCTGCATCTAGAGAGCCCCTCTTAATGGCATTCTGATGTCTGATCAGCTGAGCAGTAGTGGCCAGGTGAAACTCTTCTTCTCTTTGAAAAACCAAGTCAAAATTGCCATTGTAGAAACAAGATCCCCTTCTTCCAGGCTCTCTGAATGACCAGCCCTTTCGCCATCGCCTTCAACCCTTGTCGAGGTCGCCTTGGAGGTCGAACTAGGTTCCTATGTATCCCATCAACCACTACATCTTCTTTTATAAAAACTTCATTTAAAATTTTTGAGCTTTTTTTTCTTTTCTTTTCATTGATTGAGACCTCAAAGGTAGATAGCTCATGAGGTGGTGGAATGCCTAGTGCTTTTGCCTACGATAAGACCCATTGAAATTTGGCTCTGAGGCTTTGAAGTAGTAAATCATTTGACTTACTATTTGTCTTGGAGGCCAGAGCATGTACTTCAAGCCATTTACTAAATCATAGTGTCTTTAGTCTGAACCTTTCATAAACAGTAAGGTTCAGTGGGTCATTGCCTCTGGTGATCCTCATAGTTGCTTCCTTAGAAGAATCTGTAGCTGATCTTTATGATTGGCAGTTGATCAGCCCTATAAATGATTTGATGATTGTATTCATCAAACATCTTTTTTCTTTTGGCCTGATACTCAGCCATCTTCTAAGCCTGAGCCCTGATTGTAGCAGTTCTAAGTAAGTTTTCTCCTTCATGATTTCATAACTTTTCTTTCTCACTTTTGCGGTCAGCCAATCTACTCTTTATTTTCTTTTAATTATTCCATGACATCATCATTAGTCATCTTGCCATCATGAGTGCTAAAAGAAGACATGAGATTTGGCATATTGGGAACGTAACCTCACAACTTGTCATGAAGGTATGATTTACATAAATTACTTCAGTTGCAATACTTCCCTTAGGATTCATCTTTGAGGAGGAGTGGATATCTGGGTGGAGTCTAGCTCACATTGGAGGCGAGTAGGTCTGAGAAAGATGGATGAAATTTCTTGGAAGATATGTACATAACGATGAATCAATATGACATGTAGGGAACGTTCAACATTCATCAGTGACCAAGTACCAATTAAGCCAAAGATCACAATGGAGTTTTGATATAGAAATTGCATAAAGTGATTGGAGTAAGAACAATATCTAGACTGGATGTTCAACATGGGCTATTACATTACTACTCTAACGTGTATATCAACCGCTCTGAACTAATTCCATAATGAAGTCAAGAAGAACCAAAGCATATTCTTCATTGACGAGTAGAAGCGCTTTACTCACGAAAACAACATTTGACACTCAAGTATTTTGGAGGTTTCCCTCCCTAACATTACCTAGTGGTCTTCCGCCTAAATGTTGCTTGCCTCCATTAAGTTTGGATCAGGGAATCTGAGCCACGTATCCCATTATGTTTTTCAGTGTTTGTTTTTCTCCACCACTACTCCCCCTCAATCATTAGCATTTGAAAGACTTTTGCTGCTCGTCTATGAGGGGAATCATTTCTTAAACCATAGTCCCTGAGAATCCTGAACATGTTAGGAGTTTGTAGCAATATTAGATTGAACCGATGCTAGTTTGTCAGAAACCGCATGCATCCCTTTACGAACCCTTGTTATTCTTACTTTATAACCCCCCCGAACCCCCAGTCTTATTTTTGATGGACTTTGCTCAGCCACCTACAAAGGGAAACAAACTAACTAATCTACAGAGTGTTGAATGCATTGAATTGTTTGTTTATTGGCTTGAGAACAATGCTAGGAAGTTGATCTTGTAAGGTTTGTTTAACTTGTTCATCAGACAATGTCAATTTCTCTTCAATAGATTCTCTAACAAGTGTTAATGGAAATTCCTTAATACACACTGAGAATAGTGTTCTTTAGAGCTTCTAAGAGTAGACCAGGCAGATTTGCTTTGAGAGCATCATCAACAATTGAAGGTACGAGGACTAAAATCAATCAACCACATTCTTGTAGTAAGCCAAGACTTTAACTGATCAAACCTTGGTGTTTAAGAGTGCGCAGCCTCTTCATAGTAGATGACCAAGGTGGTGTCTGACCTGAGCTGGCATATCAGCGGAAGCTATAAGTTAGCAGAAGTGCCTTCAATAGAACGAGAGTTTTAAAATGAATGGATAGAGGAACCTCATCAACATAGTCAACAGCCTGGGAAAGCCTGACAATGAGGCAACAAGCAGTCATCATCACATTGGACTGTAAACCCAGAAAGTCCTGTTTCATCAGAGTCATCTTTCTTTGAAGTTTGATCAATCTCCATATCATAGGGTTCAGAACCTAGAAAAGTGATTTGAGCGTCAGCATCAGCCTGGCATATCTGAAACCTCTTGATTATTTTGATCTCAGACTCTGTGTCATACGGGCTTCAGCACTGAAAATATCTTGAACAAGCCTTAACTCGTTTGAATCAAATTCATCTCAGATCTGCTCAAATGTGACATCTCCCAAAGATTCTAACCCAGACTCCTTTACCTCCTCTTGAATGTTTTGATCTACTACCTGCATAAGTGTGTTAGTTGAAAAGGTGAATTTGTAATGAAGGGAAAGATCGCCATTCGCTGCCCCTAAGAAGATTGGGTATATTATCCAGTCCCCACAAAAGTCAAAGACTATGGGACACTATTAATTTGGTGAGTTTGTAATAGGTGGTATACTCGTCATTACCTTGTCCCTAAGAATACTGGGTGTCTGATAACAAAATTAAATAATACTCCTTAGTATTCAAAATTCCCTATAAATATGCTTAAAGAATATGTTAAAGAAATACCTGAACATGTTACTAAAATCGCTTATATTGTAAGTTTAAGGTAATAGTTCAAGCAATTTGAGCAAGATATACCCTGGGAATTTGGAAGGTAGAACTCAAGCAAGTTGAAGGCATTCAATGCTTTTACGAAACTACGGCGTAACACTCTCTGCAGGAACTTAAACGAAGATAATGACTTCGCATCAGTTGTTACGCGCATAACCTCACCATTCCCTTTACACTCCAATAAGACATCATACAGTTTGAAGAACGGTGAAGTATCCAAGTCATTCATTGCGATACTCAGTAACCAAGGCGATAACGGTTACCGCCGAAACAACAATTAAGCTGTGGAGGAAATTGGATAACCACAGATATCAGCATTAGTTGATAGGCATAAAAAAATTGTATTCAAAGCCTATTACTCCATAGTCACATCACTTCGCATAAATATAAATAGAGGCCCTCGCCTGGGTCTCATCAACACAGCATCCACTCTGTCCACCTTCTCGCACCATAACACGAAAACAATTGTGATAAACCAGAGCCTCCCAAACCCAAAGGCATTAGCACACCAAGAAGTCCAAGTGGGAGAGGAGAAGACCATTAAATCTATTCTTGTATATTAATCATCAAAAACACTTACTGTAATAATAAGAAGATGATACAATCCACGTTTAATTCATTCATTCTTGCTTTACTATGTAACATGAGTCGCTAAGCTCTCCAGTGCTGCCCTATCCATGTATATACTATTTTTATGAACGATGTGTTTCATGTATTTAATTATGGGT
The DNA here is from genome assembly GCA_026074375.1 of Tanacetum coccineum. NCBI lineage: Eukaryota > Viridiplantae > Streptophyta > Magnoliopsida > Asterales > Asteraceae > Tanacetum > Tanacetum coccineum. Next base: position 6,649 of record BQNB010200984.1, read on the forward strand.
TTTATTCGATATCCTTATAGCCTTACTCATTGAATCCCTGTGTGTGTTTTTGGTGTAGTGTAGAGGGTGCTTAATGATCTTGTTTAGTCCTGTCAGTTAGACTTACCAATGAACCTGGGAATTAGCGGGTAACTAGGGAGATTGGAACGTATCCCTAGTGTAGTAATTACCGCCTCTTTTACAAATAAACTCCTAAAAATCACAAGAACTACATTCAAGAGTGGTTATAAACAATAAATGTCAGAACTGTTCTAAGGAAATTGGGGATTAACCTACTGCAAACTTGGAAAGCACTGCCCGTTAGATCTTATTGGAATTGGGATCGCAGAGAAAGCATATGACATAACTCAAAAGCCAATAATGTGTTCATGCCTAAATTAAAACCACTAATGAAACGAGTTGATTTAACAATTGCACAGGACATAGAAAACATCAAACAGAAGTAATAAATGGTTAGGCTATACACGCTTTTCTCCCTGATTTACATCTATCAATTTACTTTTCTTATTGCTCATTTACTTACCTGTAATCTTAAAACCATAATTCTAAACGTTACAAAAACTAATTAGAACTAGTAACCTTAGCTCTTGGGATGAACTCGGATTTACCAAATATTGCACTACATACAACCAGGTTCTTTTCACGTTAGTGCATGTATCGGTAGACGAGTTTTATAAATTTAAAACTTGGCTAATAATTATTCAAAACAATTTTACGCATCAAGTTTTTCGGGGAGCTAAAATTAGTTATAGTTTGATTTCTCGTATTTTATTACTAAATTTTATTACTAAGTATTTCAAGAATCATAATGGCTGAGGGAGAGATCGATAACCTCACCATGGAGCAATACCTCGCATTGACTCGAGGGAACCAGGCACCAGGCGTGGTTTAACCCGAAATCGGAGGCAATGTGAATTTCAAAATCAAGAGTCAATTCATGCGAGAATTAAAGGAGGACCACTTTTCTAGAAACAAGAATGAAGATGCTCACGAGCATGTAGAGCGAGTTTTAGACATCGTCAGCTTATTCAACATTCTAGGAGTATCACACGATGTTGTCATGCTACGCATTTTCTCCATTACACTAACTAGAGCCGCTAAAAGATGGGTGGATAGACTTTCTCCAGGAACCGTCGATTCTTAGGATCTCCTTAAAAAAGCCTTTATCCAAAGGTACTGTCCGCTATCCAAAACCGCTAAGCAGCTTGAAGAAATCCGCAACTTCAAGCAGGAAGGTGACGAAACATTATACCAAGCTTGGGAACGGTATAATGACCTGCTTTATAAATGGCCAACCCATGACATCAATAGACATAAGAAGGTGAACATCTTCTACAATGGTCTCGGCATTATGAACTGTTAATTGCTTGATTCTCAAGGGCCAATTCCTAGCATGACACTTGCTCAAGCATTAACAGAAATCTAGACTATGGCTAACCACTCTCAAAGGTGGCACGGTGGTTCATCTAGCAATAATATAGATAGTAGTAATAATGATGAAGGGGTCGCTGCTATTGTTAACAAACTAGATAGTCTAGGTCGTGACATGAAGAAACTTAAGGAGAATGTGCACGCTATTCAAGTAGGATGTCAGACCTGCAGAGAGGCTCATCTCGACAAGGAGTGTCCTCTGAATGAAGAAGTTAAGAGTATTAAAGAGGTTAAATATGGCGAGTTCGGACGTTCCTCACCTTTCAGTAATGGAGCTAAATATCATGTAGGCCCGCCTGGATACTACACACGCATTGACAATCGCCCATCATTTAGAGAAAAAAAGGCCAAACTTGGAGGAGCTTATGAACAAACACCTAAAGGAGTCAACATGAAGAAGAGCTAAGATGGAAGAGTAGGTGAAGAAACTCTAGGAGACTACAGAGATTAATACTCAAAATTAAAGCGCTTCTCTTAAAAATCTAGAAACCCAAATCGAGCAGCTAACAAAAGAGTTTCACGCAAAAACTGCTAGTGAAGTGAATAGTTCATCATTCGACCAATGCAAGGCAGTTTACGCCGACAAAGAGGCACCACTTAACAACAAAATTAACAAACCACATGAAGTATCTTTTGTTCAAAAATAAGGTGTGTCATCAAAAGTTTTGCCATGCCAACTACTACCAAAAGAGTTGAATCTAGGGAATTTCACTCTTCCCTGCACTATTGGAAGTTTAAATTTTTATGCTATGGTAGATTTAGGCTCGAGTATTAATGTCATAACCAAATCCATGTTTGAACACCTAAAACTAGCTAGACTTAAGAAAACTAACATGCTAGTTGAAATGGCTGATATGACGAAAAGGGCTCTAATAGGAATAGTTAAAAATGTCCTTGTTAAGATCGATAAGTTTTTATTTCCATCAGATTTGTGGTTATAGATATGATAAACATATGTAATGTAACCATGATTCTTGGGAGACTATTCCTAGCAACTATTCATGCCAAGATAGATGTCTTTAACAAAGATATCTCTTTAGGAATTAGGGATGACATGGTTACTTTCAACATGGACAAGAAAATTCATAATTTTACGACCCCTGTAGGAAAGATTTATATGATAAACTCGATTCATAACGATGAATCTCCTTCTCGTAGTAATGCTCCGTCAGGTAAGTCTTCAAGGTTTGAGAAATCTAAAAATTTGCATAATGAGAACAACTATATACAGGAACGGAGTAGCAAGAAGACAAGGATACTTAAAGCTGACACAAACCTCCCTAGCATGCACTTCTGTAAACCTGTTAAAAGCAACTTTTGCAATGGACTACTCCAAAGGTGTGGCCCCGACATGTATGTAACCCAAATGGGACATGTAAAGGGGAGGGGGTGGGGGAATTGAAATCTATGGGATGAATAAAGAAGGAGTTTTAAAATTATAGTATTGTTACCTTGATGGTGATAGGGAAAGTATAAAAGGGAGTGGTTTATCATTTCCTGAATTCCTCTTAGTTAAGTACGGGGAATCCCATGAGAAAGAGTTAATTTAGGACAATAGGTATGCGAAATGGTGCAATAAAAACTCGAGCCTAGACACCCCCACTTCAAGGTTTACTTCAGTCTAGGAGGATTATAAACCTAGAACAAAGGACTATCCTTTAAAAGATTAGTTATTAACAAAGGTGGGACACACTAAAGTGAGTAAACCAGTTAAGGGGCCACTATTAAAAACATGGCTCATCGATTGCTTTCAAGAAGAGCTAGTCAAAGATCCACGATCAAGGAGTTTTGACGACTATAAGTGGATGTTCGATTTAGAAATTGACCAATTAGCAGACGAGTATGAATTAGGGATAGGAAAGAAAGGACATATGTTAGATGACATATGAGAATATTGCAAGAAAGTACAAGAGGATAATACATATTGGTGGTATGATCAAAAATCAAAAGAGGAGGAAAGACGAGAAATTAGAGTTGACATAGAAGGGTATGATCCACCATTGGGTCCATGTAGAAACTTTCGAAATAAAAAGATATTCATTTGACAGTGGCCAAAGTTTCATTTGCGTCACTAAAGAATTGATGGATGCTTTACCATTGGGAAGAGAAAATGGATCAAGGATCAGGGAGATACAGTGGAAGGAAGGTCCACAGAAAGACGTAGTTTCGTCTTGAGTCTAACTTAAAGACTCGGTAATAAAAAAAAGTGCTTTTCAGGAGATAATCCGTCTTTTATTTTCTGCATTTTAGTTGGTTTGTTGGTTACTCACTTGATTTTCCAGGTTCTCACAGCAAAGAATTGGAATTCGAGATCTCCTCGACTCGTTTTCATGTGGTAAAAAGGTTCTGTCTGGGCGTAACCACATTGGTTACGCCGTAACAGATGTATTTACGGCGTAACCTCCTCTCTGAGTTACGCCGTAACCTTTCTTAATTCAAATTTTCAAATTTAACAACCATATGTTTACGGTGTAAGCAAACCCATGATTACGCCGTAGCCCCCTTCTGAAAACCTAAAATAAGTTTGAAACTTTTTCAAAACCGTGTATAATTAAATGAACTTTGTGGGTATGTTCTCTGGAAACCCTCATGAGACTTCACTTGTCTACTTGAGCCACCAAGTGGTTTAAAAGGCATGTTGCATATGCTAAATGCAACCGTGATTCCTACAAAAGTGAGTTAGGTTGTCATGTATAAATTCGTTTTGAATGGTTAATGCTTTTAAGTTTATTTAGTGATTTCAAGGGATACGAGATTGCTCAGGATGCAAGGATTAAGAGTTTGTCTCTTGCGATTATAACTTGAAGTAAAGAGCAATGCTTAGGGGAGTCTCTTGTTCTGATTCTACTTTTATTCTTTAGTTTTCAT
>BQNB010200985.1:0-10947 GCA_026074375.1 Tanacetum coccineum
TTTCTTCAAGGGTGTCGTGGATCCAACGCTATTCACACGCAAATCAGGCAAACATATTCTACTTGTTCAATAAAATTCCTTTGTACTGTGATAACAAAAGTGCTATTGCTCTGTGCTGCAACAACGTCCAGCACTCTCGCTCTAAACACATTGACATACGGCATCATTTCATCCGAGAACAAGTGGAAAACAGAGTGGTTGAACTCTACTTCGTGGAAACGAATTATCAACTTGCAGATATTCTGACCAAAGCTTTACCAAGAGAACGGTTCGAATTTCTTCTTCCACGCCTAGGCATGAGGAGTTTGACACCTGAAACTCTCAAACGTCTCCAAGAAGGAAAGGATGAGTAAACCTAATACCTTCATGTATCCTTGTATATAAAAAAAAAATAAATAAATAAATAAAAAAAAAAAAAAAAAAAAAAAAAAAAAAAAAAAAAAAAAAAAAAAAGTGGAGCTGAGGGAGATGTTCGCCTGATCTTTTCATCTCAATCAACGACTACAGCTCTTTCAATAGAAACCGGGTCGTTGTTTGAGGGGGAGAGTGTCTGTGAAAATATCTAAGGAGTGATAAAAGACTGTTGGGTGTTATAAAAGTCTAATCTTAGATGGTTGTTGTACTCTACTGGGTTAATATTTGAAGGGGAGTTAATTAACGTTAACTCAAAGGTCCAAAGTTATCTAGTGTTGTAAAGTTTAGGGTGTAAAAAGCATTTGCTCTTTGTTTCCTAGCCTTATTAAACTATAGGGACTATGTTGGCCAATTGCCTAATCTTAGAAATGCCCTAGAAACACTTAAATCAAGAAATAAAAGAAGAAGGAAACCCAAGGGACCAAATCGGCCAAGTTTGTAACTTATGTGTATAAAAGGGCGGCGGGTTGCCTTTTAGTCAAAAATTTCGAAAATAGTCAAACACAAAAAACACACACACACACACTCGCAAACCGCCGCCAAGAACGAAATCAAACATCGTCGATTTTCAGCTTCTATCACTAAGGTAATCTTCGAACATCAATCTATATCATATACTCAATGTGTATATCAAAGAAATCGATCTAAAACACATCACAAGTTGTAGAAAATTAGATATAGGGTCGTTCTAAATCGAGTACACAAATGTAGTGTTGTTAGGTGTGTTATGACTGCTGGGAATTGTTCTTTAGGTACTCATTAATGTGTTTTGATGAGTTGTTTTTTATCTCTATCAAAAACGAATGATTTGCCCAAGACTCTTAGTGGCGGGTTGCGTGTTATTCATTACGGCGGGTTGAGTGTTTTTCATTTGATCAGTTTGTGTGATTAATATTTATTTATAAATGTCTCAACCCGCTGGTTACTTTAACGGCGGGTTGCCATCACAGCGGGTTGCCCAAAACATCATTTTGCTCACAACAGCGGGTTGCCCAAAGGCGGGTTGCACAAAAGGCGGGTTGCCCAAAGGCGGGTTGCCGAATGGCGGGTTGCCCAAAGGCGGGTTGACCAACGGCGGGTTGACCAACGGCGGGTTGACCAACGGCGGGTTGACCAACGGCGGGATGCCATAATTCTCTTTTATTTTTGTATCCAACAGGTAAACCGCCGTGTCTCGGCGGTTTGGTCGAATATTTTATATATTCACGGCGGGTTGCTCAATTCGCTTAACGGCGAGTTGGCATTCTGCCAAGCGGCGGTTTGGGCTAAATTTCATATTTTGACCCATTGGTGCCCGCCAAACATCTAATCAAGGGCCCATTCAAATGACCCATGTTGCTTATCAAAATCCCATCAGGGCTTAGTTTAAATAAGTAAATTGAATTTCCTGAGGTGGATAACTGATAAGATTTTAATCAAACCAAGAATTACAACCGTTTAATCAATCACTCTGGTACATGGAGTTTACAAGCTAATGATCTCATCCTAACTTCTGTTTCTCATGCATGTTTGTCTTCTTTGTTTAAATGCTCTTATACAGAATTCGATGGCAGAACCAAAATGTTCCCTATCAACCTCCTACAAAGAACTGATGACCAGATTGTGCCACGCTCTCAGTGTTTAACTATATCGGGAATATGCAACCTCCTATTCAATGCACCAAAAGATCCCAAAAGAATCCCCATCTTTCAGATATCTGTGACATTCTGAAAGAATAACCAACTTTCTTCCAAGCGTTGACTGAACTGCTGAATGTTCCAGCTATAAACCTGCAGACAGTTCTGGAAGACAATGTCATATACATTGAATACTGTGGTTTTATAGCTGTCAACTTGATTAACAATGTTTGACCTAAGTGCAGATCTTCTTAAAAGAGGCATTAGCGATCACCGGTCCGTCAACCCAACCTCCCCCATTTGAGTTTACCTCCGAACGGGTGACACCGGTGCTAGATATTGTTAATGAGCCTGGGAAATATTCAAACCTATATGAATTTGTCTCCCAGTATAACGACAATTATGTGTATCAAAACTTGGGGGGGGGGGGAAAAAAAAAAAGGGGCAAATTCTATCCTTGCTCAACCAGGCCTGACAGGAAAGACGTCGGCAGTAGAACAAAAACCCAGACACCCAGTTCTGCAAATGCTGTAGGGAATCGTCACCCAAACTAATTTGAGTCATGGGCCCGACTAATATGGGAAGAGTTTACTCAAGGGATCCAACCTTTTCTCACACAAAGCAAAAGCCACAAAACAGTCTGAAGAACCCAACCCAACGCAGAAAAGCAACTCTCTCCTCATCCTTTATGGACGATTTACCAAAGTAATAAAATCTATTAGTTGGCACAAAAATAACAACATCCATCGTCGCCCTGATCTGCTGTTCATTACACTGGAGATGGATTATTTCCTTAGGAAATCTAAAGTTTTGTCCTAAAGGTTGAGACAGTTGAAGTGTATTGGTAATGGCAATTCCCCGATCCCCTGATAACTGAAGCCATCACCAATCCTCTTATTGATCCCACTATCTGAAATGGTTGCCTGCGAATACCAAGAAAACTCCTCGAGAAAGTGCAAGCGTGCAACCAGCAACAAAGCGTGCTACTCCCAAAAAGACGACAACCACCACACCAGTCAAACAATCCAAGCCAGCATCCTCTAAACCCGACAAAAAACCTTTCCCTAGCGCAAGCTTCCACAGAAAGTGAGAAAGGGAAAGCCGACTTTCAAACTTGTTGACGAAGATGATGAAGATCAACAAGAAACTATTCCTCACGAAGAAGGTAATGATCCTGATCTCGAACTAGCTATGAAGTTGAGTTTGGAAACACCTCAGGAAAAGGGAGAAGGAGAAGGTGATGATGCAGACCTGGAACGAGCTATCAAGCTTAGCTTAGATCCAGCCCTTCTGCCACAAGGTCGGGCACCAGTCGGAGGAGTAACGATCAGGGAACCAGGTTCAGAAGCAACCACCCGAAACGGCATGAATAGTATGGAAGGAAAGGCCATTGTTACTGAAGAACAAGGTAGCTCATTTCCCTGGTCACTCCTGTCTAAGAAGAAAAGAACTACTGATCAGTTTTGTATTTTCTGATTCGACTACGGGTCCCTCTTTTTCTCAACCTGAAGAAGATACCGTCAGAGAAAGTGGTACAGAATCGTCCATCAACAATCTGATTCAGAAAGAACTGAAAGTATACGAATCTGGTAACTCCTAAGGTACAAAGTTTCAACAAGGTGAAATAGTCTCGTCTAACCGTAACATCAGGAGTAAGCATTCCTGGATCAGACCCAGAGAAAGCTCATGAGGCTCAGGCTGGACCAGACCCTGAGCCCATGCAAGAAGACCAGACTGGATCAGACTCTGGAAAATTACATGTGTCTCTTGCTGGACCAAACCCTGAGCACATGGATGATGAATTCATTGCAACAGCCTACCCAAAGGTTCATGAAAACCTGAAGCTCATAACAGGCGAACGTGTCCTCAATGATAAACCAGAAAGTCATTCTGGTTCTATGTCTTCCCTGAAAAATCTCGATGACACTGTTAACTTTGGGGATCAATTTCTTCATGACCAACCAACAGAAGATGATCAGGAGAAATCTAAAGCTAGAGAGGAGTCTGATTCCAATATACCTGATCCTAGTCATCAGACAGTAACGTCAACTCCTCCAGTGATTCCTCCCTTTGCAGAGATCTCATCTTCAATGCCGTCATTACTGATCACTCCTCCACCAATCAACACTGAAGCTACAACAATCACCACATCTCTCCCTGAAATCCACTATCACTCCCATTCATCGCCCTCAGCTAAGAGTACAAGATGGAGCAAGAGAAGTCTGAAGTGAGAAAGATTGAAGTTTTGCTTCAATAAGATCCCAATTTCCTACCGCCTGATGATAATTTATTTAGGGACGAAACTTGAGATGCTCTCCTTAAGGTTCTTGAACGACACACTGCCGATTTAATTCGGAAAAATACCTGTGTTTGCCTGGCCCCAGAGTCGTCAAGAATCAGGAATCTGAAAAGACTCCGAAGGAGATTATAAAAGCCAAAAAGGAACAAGATGAGGAGAAACAAGATTCAACTTACTCCATCAGGTCAACTGATAAAGTTGATCTTGAAGAATTTGATCTAAAAAGTGCTCTCTTCAGTCACATGAATAAGAAGAAGTCTGCCAACAAAAACACTACCAACTACCGTCTATACCATGCTCTCATGGAAGCTTTGATAGCGGATGAAGACGCCATGGATAAGGAAGTTGCAGACCAAGTGAAAGACCACAAGAGAAAACATGACAGTGATGATGATGAAGACGATGATGATGATGAAGGCCCTTCAGCTGGATCAAACCAGGGTAGGTCTACAAAGAAAAGGCGATCTGATTTCTGCAGCATCTGTGGTCAGCTAAACCTCCTCCGAAAGATGATGACCAAGTTCACCGAAGCCAAGGGGAGTCTGAGGCATCTGCTCCCCAAACAACACCCATCTTTCACTCAACTGGATGAGCAGATCACTGACAACAATAGATATGAGCGACCTCTTCGAATTCACCAAATCCGAATCCCGATCAAGAACATTCTGAACAATCATCAGTATTTGACATCTCAAAGCAAGATAAAGGGATGGATCATGACATGGAGGACATCTGACCACTCCTCACATTCCCAAGGTGTCAACCCACTAACTGTTTAAGCCTAATGAATCATTGAGCCTGAAAGCGAAAGACCTGCTACACCTGAACCAGAATGGACCATTCCCCCAAATGATTTCCCGGAACCAGAACATAACTGGGCAAATGCATACGCCTCAACGTTTAAAGTTCCGGAGGAAAACAAGCTTCAAAGGAAGACATATGATATTGGGTCGTTCATCAAATGGTTCTGCAGACGAACTGGAAAGAAGAAGCTCTGCAAAGCTGACTTAGAAGATCCCCAGCTTTCAACGCCCCTTGCAAAGCCTTTTCCACAGAACAGTGTCCTTTTCTCAATATCAAATGGATGAATGTCATAAGCTGTTGACAAATAAGGTTGATTGGAGTAATCCTGAGGGTCATCAAATTCTGAGAAATATATATGAACCACTGCCCTTAGGAGGACCACCAGGTCAGGTAACCATTCAACCACAATTCTTCTTCAACAAGGATCTGGATTATCTGCTGACAGGTGACAAAGAGCGAAAAATTGCATTATCCATTTCTAAGCTCAAAGCCGCTCGTTACCTAGACTTTGGCCTTGAAGAATTAGTTCCTTCGTTGTGGTTGAGAGTGAACGCGAATAGACATCAAGTGCGGTCCCCTATGGCATCACTCACTGTGGTTTAGGAGGAAGGAATTTCATATCAACAAACACAGTTGAGTCTCTTAACGTGAAGCCCCAGTCAGATCGCACATGCGAATTCTCAGTGTAGTCAGTGTCAAAGTGTTTGAAAAATATGGATATAACTACCTCAGAGAGATCATTCTTCGCCGAGCTGATTACCAAGAATACAAGATCTCGGAAAAGGATTTCAAAAATCTTCATCCAAACGACTTTGAAGATCTGTTCCTTCTCAATATCCAAGAAAAGCTCAACCATCTGCCCAAGAACATACCAAACTAATAGTCTTCACATGCCGTGCCAACGATGTGGATAAGAACCGTGATCAGGAATCGTTGGAGACTTGCAACACGTATGAAAGCTATCAAAACAAAAGTCAACCTTGGAACGTCTAATTGGATGCAGGAGCCGACAATTAATTCAAAGAAGACTATACGATCGCCTAAGCCCAAGAGCAAGTTGTCTACAGAGAACTGAAATAATCAAAGAAATGCTGATTAGCTGAATGAGCTTCACAAGTTTTAGTTATGGGATTTTAACAAGAGTCATGAAAAAGTCATGACCAAAAGGTTACAAGACTTCATCTGTTCGAGTACATAAGGCATGGAGATCCAGGAAGTGGTTCAGAGGATGACAATAGAAGAAGCAAAGACTTCATCACAGCTATCGAGAAAAGACTACAGATCAGAAGGATCATCGAAGTCGTGGAAAGCGTTGTTGGAAGAAGAATAAGAATATTGACTACAAGCAGATCAACAGAACAAACGTAACAGACATCTCGTAACAAACAAAAGGTCAATCTTAATTCTTATAGTGAATAATATACCTAGTACGATAGTAGCGAGTAAAATCAATTGATTGGTTCGGTGTAGGAGTAATTTCATATTCCCTCAACGATTTGAGGGGGAGCAGTTATATGTCCTTACACGACTTCGAATTAAGGCCATCACTTTTCCTTCAAAAATTTTATAACATATTTAAATCAATTGATATCCAAAATGTCAAAGGGTTTAAAAAATTTTGATAAGGGGAGAAAATGTGATTAAAATATGTGTATAATAATATCTGTGATTATTAGGACTCATATAATCCGCCCAAACGTGCTAAACAATTTCGAATACCGAAGCACATTTTGAGGGGGAGCGTTTTGAAAATCAAAAACGATCGAGGACTAAACGCATGATATTTTTTTTTTTTTATTTAATCATAAAGAGTGGCCTTAATTGAATTTTCAATGGTTTTATGGAAAGGAGAACTGTACCAAAAGACTGACCATGCATTTTACTTAATTGGAGTTATAAGGTTGGTAAGATTAGGTACTATTCCCGATGAACCAAGCCAAAACCAACCGGAGGGATTCTACCCAGGTCATTCCACTAGTTAGTGTAAAAGTCCTTAGGTATGACATAAAAAAAGGAGTAAAAGTGAGAATAAGGAAAAGTGCGCAGACTGAGGATGGAGCTAGTACTGGATAAACCAACAAGGTTCAGTCATTAAGTCCTCCGCTAAAGCACTGAAGGGTTTGAAACAATTAAAAAGAAATGTAAGATAAAATGGTTAAAGAAAGAAGCCCTTCTTTCGACTTAGCCAGAAACCCGGGTCAGATTCATTATCTGCCAGAATCACTAAGATGAATTGCTGACATTGAAGATCGTCATCATGGACCCAGTGATTGCAATGCCACAAACCCTCCCCAGCCACTACAGAATCTTAAAAGATTTTCCAGTTTCATTTCCTCACAACAGAGATAAAAACAACACGTTAACTATTGACTTTCCTCACTCCGATTGTTGATATGAAAAGGAAGGTTGGCAGTACTGCTCCAAGCCTCCGCTTATTAAACCAAACGCACTATTGAATTCAAGAGCCAGAGATCTCCAGTTAATCTCGTTAGGGACACATATCAAATTATCTATGTCTTTTCACACAAATGTGGAAACAAAGTCCCATCTTTTAAGAGTCCACTCATTATCCTTGGATATGCCGAGAACAAGTCCGATGAAACGTAGTTTTTTCACAATGAATATGAAATCCTGCTAGAGCCTAACATCAAACCATAGCCTCTAGGTAGGTGGACTGTGCGATTCTACAAGAATCAAACTTTGGTGTCCAACTGGAAAGAAACAATGGTGCGATTCGTGTGAATCAAACTCCTTCCAGTATAAGAATTGACTGTTAATCATGCATTTTGGACAAACAATCAAAACTTTCAAAGTGTTACAAAAGTTCTATTATAAGAAACACTTTAGACTGCTTTTTCAAATTAAATTCTTCTCTTTATTGCCTATACTGTTTTCATTACAGAATAACGAAAAGAAATGGAGGATGGAGATGGAAATTCCAGTTCCCGTGAGATGACAAGTAAATAACCAATGCTCAGACACGGACCTACACTTGTTATGTATGTTTGAAAGACCTCATAACGTGTCAAAGCTTCGCGAGAACTCTGATGTCAAGTAATCAAAATCACAAGTTCACAGATAGGCGAAACCATTACAAGATGATGTAAGATTATGTTTGGGCAATGATCTCAAGAAAGCTCAAGATCACAGTCAAAGACATGTGTAAGATAAATACAAACGATCTCTACACCCAAACGTTCAAGACATTAAAGTCAAACGAGCTAAATGACGGAAGTAATAAAGTTTGGCATTTTTCATAGGGTGACCTCCCTTAGGGGGAGATTGTTAGATATTAGAAAAAGACTCGGTCACCCCGTGTATTTTACTGTTTTATATAGCTCGTAGTTTAATAGTTAATAGTACGTTTTTCGGTTTTAAGTCGGGTTCAAATACCCGGTATATTGTAAGTACTATATATAGTCTCTTCCAACTTTGGAAGAGACAAGCTAGTCAAATAATCATTTACAAGAAACACTTTCTCTCTCTAAACTATTCTCTCTCTAGTGTTTCTCTCTCTAAAAACTAGCCCGATCCAAGAATCGAACCCTTTATGAAATATAGATATACCACAAAAAATAGGTTGAAAATCCACATTGATAATAACATTCAAAGCTCTAGATCTTTTGATTTAACATATGTCTCTGAACTATTATTCCAATAAAATAAAACTATTGGCTTCAAAAATGGTGGTCTTTGCATAGATTGCCCTTCTAGAATAATTTGTCGGAAATCTATAGAACGACCAAGCCTTTAAAATACAAATAAGTAAAAATCTTGAGTGACATTGCTCCTGAAGCCAATTGTATAAAACTAGAAGGAGGGTTGAATAGTTTTACCGGTTAATTAGCATTTTAAAAGTTTGCTTATGATATAGTTTGATTCGAGATGCATGTCAATCAACCAACAATATCAATCATAACTAAACTATCTAATAATGCAACTAATAAAAAAGGAGATAAAGAAAGAAACGATCACAGACATCGAGATTTATAGTGGTTCGGCCAACGAAGCATCCTCTGCGTGTCCTACTTCCACTCCCCGAGCACAACCAACCGAGATTTCACTATGTCAACAAGCTCCCTTTAGGCGGGATAAAAAAACCGGTTACCACCGACGTCGCTTACTTTTTTTAAACGACTCTAAGCTATATGTCGAGTCCTAATCTTAACTAAACCAATCTAAGACTTCACTAAGTCTTCAAAACACGTCACAAGATCTAATACACTCTTTGATTGACACACAATCCAAATCACACCAATATACAATCTACACAGCTTGGATTCTACACTTGATCCAATTAATTACAAACAACACAAAATAAATGCTAAGTGAATGTTTGTGAACTTGAAGAAGAGAAGAGAGAAAGATCACTTGATAACAATTTGTATGGTAAAGAATACGATTGTTCTTCTCCTAGAAGAAGAAGAAGAAGAAGGGAGGAAGAAAGAATTAATCACTTGAAACAAGATCAAGGTATGTTAGTGATCAAGATATGTGTTTTAGAAAGAAAGGAAGAAGAGAGAAAAATGGATCTGAGAAAATTCGTGGCAAGAGGTTCTGTTTTTCAGATGGGGTGGCCCAGTATTTATAGGGACAAAAAAATGACCGTTGCTGGTGGCGGTCCCGGCGGTCCCTTATATATAAGGGGGCCGCCAGGCCTAAAAGGGGGCCGCCACTAGACTCCGCTCCCTTTTTTGTCCTTTTGTGGTGAAGGTTGTATCTGTTATAGAACCTTCTATTTTGGGGGGAAAATTTGAATTTCAAATTTTATGTTTTTAATAAAACATTTCTTTTAATGAATAAATATTTTGTTTTTATATTTTTATAAAAACACATTTGTAGAAATGTAAGGTTTAAGGAAAATATTTTCTTGATCACTAATCATGTTTAATGATTTGTTTATCCATACCTTAAGTGATTAATCTTAGAAATAGAATTTTATGATTAGTAATTTATAAACGTTTAATTTTATCGTAAACGTTTTCACATTTTGTTATTATCAAAACATTGAGAGGTCGAAAAATATAAATAACGTTTTTAGACATTATTTGTATTAACAATCTCCCCCTTTTTGATGATGACAAAACATAAACTCATTTAGTATAAAAATAGAAGTTTATAAATTATTAATGAGTTTAATTCTATTTCTCCCCCTTTTTGTCGAATCCAAAAAGGTTGATCGTCGAGTCGTAGTAGAGAGAAAGAAATCGACGATAAAAGACTCCCCCTTGATGTAAGCTCCCCCTTGTTCGGGGCACCAAGGGATCGATCTTACGATAATTTGTTTGCTACAAAACAAGGTTAGAAGTACAAGTGCAAGCAAATATGGCATGACAAATATCTTAAGAGTATAATCTACACATTTAAAAACTCATAAAGTAAAGTTCATTTAAATTCATAAAGATATAGTCATAAGGACAATATATATGATGATACAAGCATGAGATAATCATAACTAAAACACAACATATTAAATCATTTAATGAAAGTAAACTAGTAGATGATTCTTGACTTCATGAGGATGTTTCAAGGAGAGTTGGTAGTGATGGATGAAGGAAGAAGGGTTGAGGGCCCAATGATGAGAGATTTGATTCGGTTAAGGTCATCTTTTAAAATATTGAATACTTTATGAGTACCCAGGCAACAATGACAAAAGTCCGAATGAAAATTGATTTGGTCGAGAAAATGAGGATGAGTGAACGGTGAGGAGGGAGGTGAGGTCCTATTTGGTGGAGGAAAAGGTGGTGAAGGTGGAGGATTATGACATTGTATCCAAGGTTTAAGAATTTCTATTTTGTGTTTTCGTGAGTAGTC
>BQNB010200988.1:0-10947 GCA_026074375.1 Tanacetum coccineum
ATAAATATCCCTTCACCACACTTGGTGAAGGGTGTTGGTTACATTTTCATTTCACTTGTAATCCACCAACTCTTTAATCTAACATTCCATCTTTGTTTCTCTCTCTACTTTCTCTATAAGTTTTCTTCTTATTTTCTAGCTTATTGGTAAAGATTAGTGTTGTGTAATGGATTAAATAGTGGGATAACATGTGGTATCACTCGCCAAGGGGTGTTTAGTGTTTGATTGTGTAAAATTCGCGACTTGTTTTTTTGTTTTGGTTCGAAAAGAAAACGCAAGGAAAATCCAAGATTTGATCTTATTTCGTGGCTTATGTTGTTAAAGGTTGGTACTTTCGTGTTTAGATAAAGCCCTTGTATCGCTTATTAAAGTTCTACACTTTATATCGTAGCTTAGTCGAAAGTTGGAAGAATTTTTCATCGTTGCGATTTGTTTCAAAATGCAAAACTCTTCGTTGCGTTTTGCTTAGAGATCATTGCGTTTTGCCTCAGATTGCGATTTGCTCTTGCGTTTTACCTCGTTGAAGACCTTTTTGAATAGCAAATCTCAACGTTATGCTGCCAAAAATTTCAAAAATGTTGCGTTTTGTCTAGTGCATTGCGTTTTGCTTTACGGTTTGTCTAAAGGTTACGTTTTGCTCAAAGACTCGTTGCGTTTTTCCTATCATTGCGATTTGTCTCAAGGTTGTTGTTTTGCTCATTGCTTTTTGTCTAAGATTGCGTTTTGCTCATTGCGTTTTGTTCAAGGTTGCGGTTTGCCTCATTCGTTTTTCCTTATTGCGTTTTGTCTCAAGGTTGCGTTTTGCTCATTGCGTTTTGTGTCAAGGTTGCGTTTTGCTCATAGCGTTTTGCTTCGTTGTTGCGTTTTGCCTCTCCCGATTTGCTTCAGTTTGCGTTTTGCTTCGTTGTTGCGTTTTGCCTCTTACGATTTGCTTCAGGTTGCGTTTAGCTTGTTTGTTTGCGTTTTGGCGCCTCTTGCAATTGCTTCAGGTTGCGTTTGCTCGTTGTTGCGTTTTTGCCCTCTTGCTAATTTGCTTCAGTTCGTTTTGATGTTGCGTTTTGCCTGATTGAAGACCCTTATTGCGTTTTGCCTAGGGGAGACTCTGTCCATTTCATTTCTTGGTTGCGTTTTGTCTCAAAAGGTTGAACTGCGTTTTGTCCAAGAAACAGCTCTGCGTTTTGACTAAAGACACTGCGTTTTGTCCATTGAAAACCCTTGTTTTGAAAACCTAATTTCCCGAATTTGGGAATCTATTAATCATTGTCTAAACATAACAAAACATCAAATCAAACAACAAACAAGAACTTAAAAGACAATCAATTCACAACAAACAAACCTTAAACACAATTAATTATTCATTCACGGTTTCTTCTTGATTTTGTAAAATCCCGCGAAAGATACGATTCTTTTCTCGGTTTTAATCAAAGATTTGTAAAATCCCGTGAACGTTAATTCATTTAAAACCATAATCAATCACTTCATAACACTTAAGATCTGATATCCATTTACAACAACTTCATCAAAATGTCAAATTCAAATACCAATTTGCAAACTCAATCATCAAATGCTCTTCATAATGCTATCATGGAAGCAGGTAGCAAAGATCGTCCACCAATGTTAGCACCGGGTAATTATGTTCAGTGGAAATCCAGAATCAAGAGATACATTGACACCAAACCTAACAGTGAACTCATCCACCATTGTCTCTAAAATCCACCATACACGTATCAATGGGCTGAGAAAATAGTTCCAGTTGCTGAAGGTAGTTCTGAAACAACTACAGAGAGGTATATGGAGAACTATAAGAATGTTTCACAAGACATACGAGATCAACTGAATGCTGAAAGCTGAAGCCGTTCAAATAATTCTCACAGGGATAGATAACGATATCTACTCCACAGTTGATGCTTGTCCGAATGCATGTGAAATGTTGTGGAAAGCATTAAAAAGTTTGAAACAAGTTGAAATCAATCAATGTTCAAGATCTTGAAACCAATTTATAAGGGAGTTTGGAAAATTCACATCACGGATGGTGAACTCACTGAATCGTAATACTCACGGTTTTACAAAAGATGAATGGCTTGTCAGAAATCAGTGTCATGTTACAAATCATCAAGTGAATGTCCAATTCGTAACTTCAACTACAACCAGAATGGCAAAGGATTGTGACATTGTTAAGCAAGTCCAAGAGCTGAAGACTGTCTCCTATCACAACTTAATTGACATTCTGAAGCCAACACCCGAAAATGAAGTCAAATAGGATAAGAACTGAAAGACTACACGACTGCTAATCCACTTGCACTTGTTTGCTCAACAACAACTAGTTTACCATCATCAAAAACCATCCTACTCAAAACACTTAATATTCCTCCACCAGATCACAACAATCTACTAGAAATAGAGGACAAGAAATTGTTACCTCTTCTGCCCTACTTATGATCCAGAAACCAGCACTTACGGTTTCCCCACTGAAGATGAGGAAATTCAAAAGAAAAGAATTGACAAACTCATGCTTTTAATATCTCTGCTCGTTTTTAAGAAAATTTACAAACCTACCAACAACAACCTTCGAACTTCATCAAACACCAGTACGAGCTACTCAAGATAATTCTCCAAAATCAACAGAGGATACTGGTAAGATAATCAAAAGGGCAGTCAATGTTTGCTGGGCTAGGGAAAATGTAGGTACTCCGTAGTGAAAAAGTCTGGATTCAGTGTTTTACAACGGCAAGAATATGGGCTTGTATCAAGGGAGATGTCAAGAAACCGAAATGAGATAAAAGGATGCAGCTTATCATAAGTGAAAATATGTATTGTGTAAACAAAGGAAGCTATGGTTTCAGTTGAAAAGCAGAACAAGCTGATTGGAAGGATGATACTGATGATGAGTCTGAAGAACAGGAATTGGAAGCACATTATATGTACATGGCACAGATTCAAGAGGTTACTCCAGATCAAGTTGACAATTCTGGACCAATATTTGATGATGAGCCAATGCATAAGCTCGTCAAGATAGTTCTATTCATCGTAGACTCTGGGTGCTCAAAGCACATGACCGGAAATCTCAAACTTCTAACTAATTTTGTGGAGAAATTTCTAGGTACGGTGAAGTTTGGAAATGATCAAATTGCACCAATTCTTGGCTACGGAGATCTAGTTCAAGGAACTATTACTATCAAAAGGGTTTATTATGTCGAAGGGCTTAATCACAATTTATTCTCCGTTGGTCAATTCTGTGATGCGGATTTGGAAGTTGCTTTTCAGAAGTCTACATGTTATATCCATGATTTGAAGGGAAATGATCTTCTCACAGGTTCTCGTGGCACAAATAGTTTTTCTAATTCTCTGCAAGACCCAACACTCCCAATCCAAATTTGCTTAAAGGCTGAAGCAACATCGTCTCAAGCATGGTTATAGGCATCGTCGTCTATCTCATTTAAACTTCAACACATCAACTTGCTTTCAAAGAATAATATTGTGAATGGCATTCCAAAGCAAAATGCATGTATTTTTTGTTGGGGTATTCTAACTCAGTCCCAAAGGGCTTACAGGGTATTTAACAAGAGGAACAAGAATGATAGTTTAAACAATTCAAGTTAACTTTGACGAATTGCCTCAGATGGCTGTCAATCCCGTCATTCTGAACCCCGGTCCACAATGGTTAACAACAGTAATTAACAGACAGTTTAAGTCCCGGTCCACAAAGTAAGCAAATGTACCTTAAAATTGCTGAGACAGTAAACAACGTCAGAAAATGAGCCTGGAATTGCTATATATCCCGATGTATCAGTGAATTACTTAATGAAAACTTCACCTGTTGTGGACAAAGTCTTCCGCGTACATCTGCTAAATCCTGATAAACGTCAAGAACATAACACAACTCACACTTCTACAACAAACGATGTTGCAGATCCACCTACCGATTTGAACATATCTTTCAAACACATTCAAACTCCACTCAAGTACACCATAACTGTCACTGCACCCTGAGAACATTATTTCCAAGCAGAAACCAATACAGAAAATTCACATTGACGACGATGAATTTATCACATCTTCTAACACAACGATACAAGAAACAAGGGGAGACATCGTTCTCGTCATTGTTGATTCATCAAATAACATACTTCTATCAACACCATCCCTTCCCACAATGTTGGACAAAAGATCATCCATAAACAAGTCATTGGAGATCTTCTTAATTAGTTAGAACAAGACGTCAGCTTGAAACAGATGCGAGATGTGTAAAAATTCGCACATCCACCGTGAGTCCCGAACCGAACCAAAGAACATCAAAGAAACCATGGCTGATTCTACATAGATTGAAGCAATGTAGTAAGAACTTCACCAGTTTGATCGATTAGATACATGGGAATTAGTCGACAGACCACTTTACAAAAATGTCATTAACTTAAAATGGCTCTAGAAAAACAAACGTGATGAGGAAAATACTGTCATTCGCAATAAATATCGTCTTGTAGCTAAGGGATATGCTCAAAAGGAAGGAATTGATTTCGAATAGTAAAATTAGCACCTTCTCGGTTGGAATCTGTATGGTTGTTCTTGCGTATGCTGCACACAAATCCCATTTATAGTGTACCAATGGACCAAAAAACAACATGTTCTTTATGACCTCTAAAGGAGCGAAGTGTAACGTACACCTACCAGATGGAATTTTTGACCCATATACCCAACAAAGTTACCATCTCAAGGAAAGCATTATATGGTCTCAACAAGCACCAAGAGCGTGGTATGATGAACTCTCCAACTCCTTGATCCGAAGGATTCTCAAAAGGTTCTAGTTGATCACTCTTTTCATATCTAAACATGGGGAAGACATATGCTTGTGCAAATTTACGTTGATACATAATTATTTGTTCACGAACCCAAAACTTTTCAAAACGATTTGGGAAAACTAATGCACAGCAAGTTGATATGTCTATGATTGGGGTGAGCTGAATTCTTTTAGGAATTTAGATCCACCAATCCCTACGTAGTATCTTTATTAACCAAGCTAAGTATGCTCAAGAGATACTTATAAATCATGGTATCGACCTCCATGTATAGCATTTTGGTACACCCAATGTATACAAAACACCTGATGCAGACTTGAGTGGTACTCCGGTCGACCAAACAAAATATCGTAGTATGGTCGGAGCACTCATGTACCTAATAGCAAGTAGACCAGATATTGTACATGCAACATGTTATTGTGCTCGCTATCAAGCGAAACCGACTGAGAAACATCTCACTGCGGTTAAACGGATCTTTTGGTACCTTAAAGACTCCATTAAACATGGGTCTCTGGGTAACCGCAGACACCGTTTTTGAACTAACTGCTTTTTTCAGATTCAATCACGGCGGGCTTGTCCTCGATCACGTACGAGTACAATTCTGTGGCATACAATTTCTAGGTGGTGATAAGTTAGTCAGCTGGTCATCCAAAAAGCAGGACTGCACCTCAATGTCTTCAGCAGAAGCCGAGTATGTGTCTTTATCTGCGTGCTGCGCACAAGTTCTATGGTTGAGAACTCAGCTCACAAATTATGGCTTCCACTTTGATAAAATACCTATGTATTGTGACTCAAAGGCAGCCATAGCCATCTCGTGCAATCCATCCAGTATTCTCGTACCCAATCACATCGATGTTAGATATCACTTCATAAAGGAACAGTTGAAAAGGGTATAGTTGAATATTCCTTTGTCGAACTGAATAACCAGTTAGCTGACTTGATTACCTAAAGGCTATTCGGAAGATAGGTTTAAGTCTCTGTCAGACGACTCTATGAAGATGTTTGACTCCAGATTAACTGGAGGTTCTTGCAATTGAATCTGCTTGATCCATCCAAACATCAATTTGTAAAATATATTTATTTCTGTCTTATTTTGATTTAAAAGAAATTGAAAAAGAAAAAAGAAAAATATAAAACCTAGAAAAACAAAATATAAACATCAGAAAATTTCAAAAATACCAAAAAGAATTTTTTTCGACATGTCTCTTGAATCGATAACATTTACGTACCTAGAAATGTTGATTACACGAGCCCGGGCGTGTAAATGAAGTTCGAACAGGAGTTTCAAATGCTTTTCAAAACATGTCATTTCTAAATTTTCTTAATGACTTATGTACATTCATTACATAACTCAGTCCCGAATGTAATAGGGAAGTGTACGCATCAGTGCCGCTTAACTAAAATAGAAGAGAAGTCATTCTATCATGTTTTTTAAATCGTGAACACAATTTTCAATAAGAACTGAAATGTCAAAATTTGTCTACAATCTAATTTGTGGTATGTTTTCCCATAAAAATGGTATTTGTAAAATTGTGTGTTTCGACACTCCTTCCTCGAAAATTTCAAAGAATTGTATTACGGCAGAATGTCATTTTATGTGAATCAATTTCGAAGGGGGGAGCCTTTTAAAAAACAAAGCTTTTAATGTGCTGATTACATCTCATAATATCAATTTTATGTAATCCAAACACATTTTGTTAATAAAAATGTGGAAACTTATTTCAATTAATAATATACATTGTTCACTAAGCCATACTCACTCGTCTTCGAACATTTTGTGTGTCATATCCAATTTTTTCATTCTATTGTCAAGTATTAATAAATACAGGTATCTTACATATACTGTTATGGAGAGGGGAGCTATCAGAATCTGAATCATGCAATATCGTTGTAATAAATTTTTTCTCCCATAGGAATTTTTCATGTCAAATTTTAATCAATTGGTATTTCAAATACTAAGAGATTTATTATTTAAATAAAGGGAGAAAATGTGATTAAAATATGATATAGACAATGTGATCTTTAAACTCAAATGAAAACTTTTTCCTTCATGTTTCAAAACAATTTCGATATCGGAGCACATTTGTAGGGGAGTAATTGAAATAACAATGTCAAAAAAAAAAAAAAAAAAAAAAAAAAAAAAAAAAATGAAAATGGTTTTATGGTTCGATCTCATACCCAACAACCTATTAATTTCACGACGATTTTGAAGTCATAAGGTGGTTAGGATAGGAATAAGTCCTACGATCCAACAAGAACCGGAGGGATCTACCCAAGGACACTCCATAGTTAGAAATAGCAGTCCTAGTTATGATTGGAGATGAATGTGTATAAGGGAAGAAAGCCCGACTAAGATTGAGGCTAACACAGGAACAATCACAACAAGAGTAGTAAAGACTCTTGTAAGCATTGAAGGGTTGAAAGAATGAAAAAGAAATGTATGGATAAAGGGTTAAAAGAAAACAATCCCTCCCTTACTACCTTAGTGCAGAAACCGGGTCAATACATTAATCTATTAAAGATCACAAGATGATTGTTGAATATTGAAGAAAGTCGTCATGGACCCAGTGATGCAATGCATAACCCTCCCAGCCATTCGGTTTCTTCAAAGAAACTTCTCATTTTGTCATGGAGATACATACGTTTTATCAATTGACATCTCACTCCGAGATTGTTAATATAGAATAGGTGCAGTCTGCTACCAGCCTCGCTTACTAAATACTAAAACCACAAGTGCACAAAAATCGAGTCTAGATGCAGAAGAGAACAAGTATAAATCTCATTAGGAACACAATGTCAAATACACTTGTTGAACACCATAAAGTTCACACTCTGTAACAAAGAGTTCCTACGCATTATCCTTGAGACTTGCCAGAACATCCAAGTGATACTCAAGTATTCACAGTGAAGATGGAAATCCTGCTTGAGCCAACATCAAACAAGCTCATGGTAGGTGACTTTCAAGATTCTATATGAATCTAAGCTTTGATAACTGGAAATCCATTTTGTCCAGTAAATGAATTGACACTAAATCTGAAAAGATAGTAACTAACTGATTCACTCTTACCGTGTTGTCTGCTTACAGATGTTCTGGTAATGATAACTAGCAAAATGGTGAAATCTAATACATCCATATAGAAGAACCTACGCTTTGAGCTGGAACACCCTATCAAGGAATTCTTTGAATATACCTGAATCACAGTATAGTATTTATACTATAAAACGGGACCGGAGGTGATGCAACCGAACTCAAGAAGAAAGACAAAGCATATTCATCTTTTTATTGCTAACTGTTTTATTTTAGGATAAGACGACGGTGTTGCAGCCTCATTCCAGCAAAGTCGGATTCATAAACCACATGCTCATACTCAAGCTTTCAAAGTCAATTAAAGAATCATATATTGGGAAGATTGTTAGACTTATAATCAATAATGTCCAAACAAGAATGTAAACAATGTGAGCATGTTTGGTCAAGACACAAGTGATCAAGGAGTTTCAAATCAAGATGAATCAGTCAAGGAGATGATGCAAGATAACGATCTCAAGAATTCAAATCAAAAGATAAAGGCTCAAAATCAAGATTCACAAAGCATGGATGACAAAGCCATTACAAACACGACAAGACCAAACAAGGCAAAGCATAAACTTCAAACCTCAATATTTAATGTCACAGTGGTACAGAGGAGTTTGAAGAACAAACCTCAACATTGGGGGAGATTGAGTTAGCCTTAATTAATATGAAGTCAAACAAGAAATGTTAATGGTCTTAGAAAGTCAAACTAGGTCTTGTATTGTAATAGGCTAGTCGGAGTTCAACGGCTTTGATTAGTAATCAACTATTATCCGTGTTTCGGGCTAAAGCCTATTTAAACTAAGCCCGGGCCCGTTTAGAAAGCAAGTGCCAGCTAGCAATGCAAGGGTATAGAATATCCCTTCACCACACTTGGTGAAGGGTGTTGGTTACATTTTCTATCTCTTGTAACTCGCCACTCTTTTCACTAATCTAACATTCCATCTTTGTTTCTCTCTCTACTTTCTCTCTCTAAGTTTTCTTCTTATTTTCTAGCTTATTGGTAAAGGTTAGTGTTGTGTAATGGATTAAATTCATGGGATAACATGGCTCTAGAAGGATTTCCATCTTCATTGTGAGTGCTTTCGTATCACTCAGATGTTCTGGCAATACCTCGAGGATAATGCGTAGGACTCTTAGAATATTTACTTGTTGTCACAGTGTGTGATGAACAAGCATAGTTTGTATTAGTAGTCTAGAATGATCTCATGCTATAGACACAAAGCGGCACATTTGGTTTTTAGTATGTCGAGGCTGGAGCAAGGCCACCTTTGTTCAATATCGTCCTAACTCGATGAGAGAGACGATAGAAGTGTTTTTTTATGTGTTGATCTCTATGAGAATGAAAACAAGAATCCGTTGAGGGATCTGAGTGGCTAGGGGAAGGGTGTGCATACCGTAACACTGGTCTAGATAAAACTTTGTCTTCAATGTCACAATCAAACCATGGTGATTCTGACAGCATATAAGTGACCCGGTTTTCTGCCTAATGTTATATTAGGGCTGCTTTCATTCCCCTTTATCTTAACATTCTTTTTTCATTCTTCAACCCCTTTAGTGCTTACCAAGACTTCATGACTAGAACCTTATTGGGTTTGTTCCAGTTCTAGCTCCATCTCAGTCGGTACTATTCCCTTATTCTCACATTTACTCCTTTTGTATGTCATACCTAAGGACTTCTACACTAACTAATGGATTGTCCCTCGGGTAGATCCCCGCTTCTGGCGGGATCATGGGAACATGTACCTAACCTTACCATCCTTATAACTCCGATAAAGTAAGTACAGGGTTGGTCTTTTGGTACAGTTTACTTCGCCATAAAACTAATTGAAAAATCAATCAAGGTACTTGTGATATAGATATCAAAGCCATTGTACCTTGATTGTTTTAATTATTTAGAAACGCTCCCCTCAACACCGTATGTCGTAATCAAAATAGTATTGGCACAAGAGGGAGGGATACTTGCTTGAGTCTTAATAGATCACATATTTATCAGATTTAAATTTAAATCACATTCTCTCCCCTGATTAAAAAATTTCAAAACCCTTTGAGATATTAGGGTCTCATTGTATGCTAATTATGTTAGAAAAATTTAGAGAAAATGTGGTCTGATTAAATACAAGCCGATATTGGAACCGATATATGCTCCCCCTCAATTAGTGAGGGAGTCTATTAGTGTCAGGTATGATAGGTTGGAAAGATTTTGAATTTAATGAAAAATTCATAAAAATTCATACCCTTAACACATAACACTGATTACCACACTACTATATAATGTACAAAGTTTACAATATAATACACATGATATTGACATTTTAACTGAAATGACGATATCATTCCGTTCTCTAAAGAAGTCTGTAGTCACTATCACGAACATGTCCACCAACAAAGCATTCCAGGTTCTGGTAGATCTGTCTTGTCTTCAATTGCCTTTCAATAGCCGCTATGAACTCTTTGCTCCTTGTCACGTCTTTTTGAGTCCAGAATCACGTATTCATACCCGGATTGAGCCGATTGACCTTAAATTTCTTGACTCTATAATCCAGTGCTTCCAGAATACGTGTTAATGTTCCATTACTGAACTTGTATATCTCATTGAACCTCATGACCTTTTGGTCATTGTTGTCTACCGGGAACACTACTACTCGAGGAGACTCAATGATGGTATAATCATGCTTGAACTCGTAGCCTGTAGCATCCCATCCTGGTTTAGTGAGATTCAACTGTGACTGGAGTAGCTTTTAATGCCGAGTTGAAAGTCTTTAACCCGCTGTCGAATCACTAAGTTTCGGGTCCATAGCTTGACAGCAGTATATAGCATTCGTTTGTCTGAACCAAGAAGATGATCGAGATGACCTTGCAGAAGGAGCAGATTCAGGTCTTCAAAGTTACCGGGATACAGGTTCTTGAAATCTTTTTTAGCAATCGTGTGTTCTTGGAAGTTAGCTTTTTAGAGGACAATTTCGCTTAAGTAGTCATACCCGTATCTTGAGTATGCTTTGATTCTGACGACATTGAGAATCCGCATATGTGTTCTGACTTCTTTACGATGCGATGGAGAATCATGTTTGTTAATATAGAACT
>BQNB010200990.1:0-10947 GCA_026074375.1 Tanacetum coccineum
CAAGAGAAGGAAGATAATGTTAACAACACTAACAATGTTAATGATGCTAGCATAAATGAAGATAATGTTGTTGGTGGAAAAACAAGCATTGAACTTCTACTTGATCCAAATATGCCTGAATTGGAGTTAATGCTAGTAACTAAAAGTTAATGCTGGTAACGAAAAGTTAATGCTGCTAGGCATAAACTTACTGCTGCTAGTGAAAGTTAATGCCAGGCATAAAATTACTACTGCTGGTAAAAGTTAATGCTGCTAGGTATAAACTTACTACTACTGGTGAAAGTTAATGCTGCTAGGCATAAACTTACTACTGCTGGTGATGGTTAATGTTGTTGAGGGTATTTTCATAAATACTTCGATTAGGGGTTTCAATAAATCATTTAATCAATTTCACTCTTTCAAATACTCTTTAATCATAAAACCTAACTCAATTTTATCATCCATCATCAAAACCCAACACAAATGGGGAATCTAAAGTTTGTTGATACTCACAACATGGTCACGTTCTTGTCTAAACCCGCAGAAAGTGAATGGTTTGAACAAATTGTGGATTTCTTGAATGCACACCCTATTAATCATGCATTAACGGTTAATCTTACAATCTGTACTTTGTGTATTAAACAATTCTCGGCTACTGTCAAGGTAAAAACTGTCAATGGGGAAGTACAGTTACAAGCCTTAGTGGATGGGAAGAAGATAATCATAACTGAATCA
Source organism: Tanacetum coccineum (assembly GCA_026074375.1). Lineage (NCBI taxonomy): Eukaryota > Viridiplantae > Streptophyta > Magnoliopsida > Asterales > Asteraceae > Tanacetum > Tanacetum coccineum. The sequence continues at coordinate 715 of BQNB010200990.1, forward strand.
ACTGTGAGAAGAGATCTTCAACTGGAAGATGTTGAAGGTGTTGATTGTCTACCCAATGCTACCATCTTTAAACAACTTACATTAATGAGGTATGACTAGTTTTCACAAAAACTCACTTTCTCTAAAGCATTATTCTCCCCACAATGGAAATTCCTTATTCATACTGTTTTGCAATGCTTAAGTTCAAAAACCACTGCATGGAATGAATTTAGTAGCACTATGGCTTCTGCAATCATCTGTTTAGCTACAAACCAGAAGTTTAACTTTTCAAAGTTTATTTTTGTAAGTATGGTGAAGAACTTGGATAATGTGGGCAAATTTTTGATGTATCCAAGGTTTGTACAAGTCTTTTTGGATAAGCAACTGGAAGGGATGTCAAATCATAATAGGATTTATGTTACACCCTCTCACACTAAGAAGATTTTTAGAAACATGAAAAGGGCAGGGAAAGGTTTTTCTGGAAGGGAAACACCCTTATTTCTAACAATGGTGGTACACAATCAAGAAGAAATGGGTGAAGGTTCAGCAATTCCCACTGATCCCCATCACACACCCACTTTTATTCAACCATCTCCTCAACCTCAAAAGACTCAAAAACCTAGGAGGCCTAAGAAGAAGGATACTTGGGTACCTTAGTCTAGTGTTCCTAGTGACAATGTTACATATGAGGCTGTCTATAAGGAGTTGGATGACAGTTTGGTGAGGGCTGCCACTAGTGCTTCTAGCTTAGAAGCAGACCAGGACAGTGGTAACATAACTAAGACCTGATCCAAGGCAACACATAATGAACCAAGTTCTTCAGGAACTAGTTCAGGTAGCGGTCCTAGGCGCCAAGAAACCATGAGGGATACAATTGCTCAAACTAGGTTTGAGAATGTATCTAAACTTTCCAATGATCTACTGCTCGCAAGAGGTAACACACTTCGAAGTGGTGAGGATAGTCTGAAACTTAATGAATTAATGGAACTATGTACCAATTTACAACAAAGGGTTCTTGATTTGGAGAAGACAAAGACCACTCAAGCTAATAAGATTGCTAGTTTGAAAAGGAGGGTCAAGAAGCTTGAAAAGAAAATAAGTTCAAGAACTCATAAACTTAAAAGGTTATATAAAGTTGGTTTAAGTGCTAGGGTAGAATCCTCTAGAGATGAAGAAGATTTGGGTGAGGATGCATCTAAACAGGGGAGGAGGATTCATGATATTGGTGCTGATGAAGACATTACCCTAGTTAATGATGCTAATAAGATATTTGATGTGGATGCTTTAGCTGGTGAGGAAGTATTTGTTGCAGAGCAAAGTGGAAATGTTGTTGAGGAAGTAGTTGATGTGATTGATGCTGCCAGTACAATTCCAGTTAGTGCTGCTACAATAACTGATGTTGAAATTACTTTGGCTTAAGCACTGGCAGAGTTGAAGAGTGCAAAACTCAAGGCTGATAAGCTTGTGATACAAGAACCAGAGTAGGGTACAACTACAACAACACCTACAACAATAATACCTGTACCAAAACCTCCACAGGACAAAGGCAAAAGGATTATGATTGAAGAGCCTGTGGTGGAACAACTGAAGCCTATGAAGAGGCTTAAACAAATGAGGCTTGATGAAGAACTTTCCTTCAAGCTACAAGCTAAAAAAGAAGAAGAAAGGCTTACCAGAGAAAAAGCTCAACAAATTGAAGAAGCCAACATAGCTTGAGATGATGTTTAGGCTAAAGTTGAAGTTGATTATCAATTGGCTCAAAGACTGCAAGCTCAATAGTAAGAAGAATTGACTGATGAAGAAAAGGCAAGGTTATTTGTACAATTCTTAGAGCAAAGAAGAAAACATTTTGTAGCTAAAAGAGTAGAAGAGAAGAGGAAGAGGCTACCAACAAGAGCTCAATAAAGGAATATCATCTATACTTATCTGAGAAACATGGAAGGATGGAAGCCCAAAAGTTTGAAGAACAAGTCCTTTGCAAATATTCAAGAATTGTTTGAAAAAGCAATGAAAATGGTGAATACCTTTTTTGACTACAGGACTGAGTTGGTGGAAGAGAGTTTTAAGAAGGCAGAAACAAAGCTGGAAGGGAATTTAAAGAAAGCTGAAGCAGAAGTGATGGAAGGTAGTTCTAAGAGAGCAGGAGAAGAGTTGGAACAAGAAAGTATTAAGAAGCAAAAGGTGGATGAGGATAAAGAAACAGCAGAGCTTCAAAGTCTAATAGAAGTCATTCCAGATGAAGAAGAGGTAGCAATTGATGTTGTACCTTTAGCTACTAAGCCTCCAACTATTGTTGACTGGAAGATCCATAAAGAAGGAAAGAAAAGCATTTATCAAATAATAAGAGTTGATGGAAAGTCACAAATGTACATAGTCTTTAGTCAAATGCTTAAAAGTTTTAGCAGGGAAGACTTGGAAGATTTGTACAAGCTGGTAAAAGCTAAATATGGATCAACAAGACCAATGAAAGACTTAGATTTGATTTTATATGAAGATTTGAAGACAATGTTTGAACCACATGTTGAAGATCAGGTATGGAAGAATCAAGATGATTACAATGTGTTGGATTGGAACTTATATGATTTCTGTGGAGTTCATTCATTGAGGATGCAACATGTGTACATTCATGTGTTGGTAGAGAAGAGATATCCCTTTACACCATCTATAATTACATATATGCTGAACAAGAAGCTTCAGGTTGCTTATTTAAATGAAATGGCATATCAGCTTCTTAAACTTCTCACAAAACAGCTTAAGAATCAATGAAGTGTTTGGAAGCATCCTCCTGGTGATTAATGAAGCTTTCAATGAAGAAACTTGAGATTTTGAAGAAGAATATCAAGTTTAAAGGAGGATTGTTGGGATTAAAAGACTTCTTGATGATCTTAGAGTTACTGCTGCTCAGGTTTGTGCTACTGCTGCTAAGCTAAAGTTAGTGTTGTTCATTAACTTTAATGAAAAATATGCTAAGTAGTTAGTGCTGCTAGTATAAAGTTAGTACTGCTAGTTCACAGTTACTACTGTTAGTATATATTATTACTGCTAGTATAAAGTTAGTGCTGCTAGTGTAAAGTTAGTACTGCTGGTGAAGATTGTAGAAAATATTCTAAGTAGTTACTACTGCTTGAGTAAATGCTGCTGGTGTATAAGTTACTACTGCTCAAAGATTAAGACTGCTGAAAGAGTTTCTACTATTAGAGAAAGGATAAAGATTGTTTGGAGATCAAGATTACTTACATGATAAGTATTAGTTATTTATAGAATAGATCATAGAGAATATTCTAAGTCTTAGGAATATATTGTAAATTGACTAGGACTCCTTGGTGTATAAAAGGAGGTCCTAAGGTATAGAGTTTAATATGTTGTTTATGATTTGATAAATGTTATTAATAGCTTTAAGGTTTTGTAACCCTAATACTAGGAGAGTATTCGTATTATTCTTAATAATATTGGAGCTTTTATTGTTTGTTGAATTGTGATCTTGTGTTACTTTTTCATTAAGAATTCTTCTAATATTAAAGATTAGATTCTGTATAATCTTTAATACACTTAACAAAGTTTCTACTATAGTTGTGTTAGATTTATCTAATATAACTAAACCTTAAACAAGCTTAAGGAAATTGATCTTTTGAAGTGGGATCCAACAAGAGGTATCCTACAACTGGGACAACAGAGTTTGAAGAATGGGTCAGACTAGGTCCATGGGGAGGGAGCCCAGTATTAATTAGAGAAATGATGGACCCACGTTCATAATTAGAGAGCTACCAAAGTTTGCATGCATAGATTTTGGTATTATCTCATCATTTAATCCTTTTTCATTCCCAAAGCTGCAAGAGTTCGCTGCCTCATAAATGGGAAAAGGAGAAAGAGCCGACATAACCTTTTTATCTTCCTTTTCTCTTAGTTTGAGACATCCAGGTGAATTGACATCCTCACAAACCACCATCGACGGTTCCACAAATTCTTCCTCGAACATGACATTCTCACCCGGATATGGATGAGGTGAGGATATTAAGCTGGAGGCGTTAAACCTCTCTTCAGATATTTTAATAGGGTAAGACTTTCTGTTTAAAGTGATTGAGACATTTTGGCATACCTCATTCATACTTGACGTAAGAACAAGGCATTTATCAGGTAGGAGAATCTGAGAATCGAAATCCAGCCTTCCTATTTCAAGAGTTTTACCAAAGAATTTAGATATTGATTTGATAGAGGTTATGTTCATACCTATAATAGGTAAACCTTCAATGTACAACTACATTAAACAACCAATGTGATGGCTGTCATCATCCCACATCCTGATATTTTTGAACCATTGTTGTAGCCAAACGCCATTTTCTTCTAAGCTTTTATTCACGACCTCTTTTGAGCTCCATTCGAATAGCAACGACAAACCCCTAATGTATTTCACATTGTAGTCCCCCAATCCATTATTATGCATAATATCCCATTCATTTTGAAGCACATAAAGTTTCTTAGCTTGACTAATCCAGCACATCTCCAACCTTGATCTAATGTTTTTGTCTTCCTCTATGGTGATAGAAATGGGCTAAGGAAACTGGGTTTTTTCAACCCTAACACCGCCTCTTTGAATGAGTTTCCTAGTTGCTTTAGAGGTTTAGGTCATGAAGTACCACCAGAGTATAGAGGGGGGAAGTTCGAGTGTAGAGCACTCATGTTTTCTCCTTTGGCAAACTTTGCACGATTGATCACCAACCTTTCATTCCCAATCAATATACCTTTCAGCCTTCTTTCGAAACTATCTATGTCCTCAATGTTAACAAATCTGACAAAACCAAATCTTGTGTCCCTCTTTGCTTTCTTGAAGGTGATATACACATCAACCACTTTACCATACCTCCTAAACATTTTCCAGAGGTCACCCAAGTCCTATGTTTCTGGAAAGTTTGTAAAGAAGAAAGAGGTAGACTTTTCTCTCATGACCCTATCGAAGTCAGAAGTTTGCTTCCTTCCTAGCAGATTTTTGATAGGATGAGGGGCATCCAAAACTCGATCCCTTCTCTTCTTCCTTGTTACGTTCACCCATTCATCTTTGTGATTGTATCCGTTTCGAGTTTGTTCAGTTTCCCCATTCTTTGTCCCCATTTTCTCTCTCACACAGAACTTTAACTGGACAAAAAAGAAACAACTATACTATAATCCACATTTGTAATGATTAAATATTTGTTAACTGCATTTGAATTAGAAAACTAGCAATACGTTAAGGAAGGATACAAGGGGAGGAAAGAGCGTTACATGGGTTATTAAACCATTCAATCTAATTTAAACATGATTTCCTACCTCTACTAGAAACCCAAGTGTAAGACAAGGTCTTAATGTCACAATAGGAGATCTTTGCTTGGCATCTTCACGAAGAAAATTACCTCATTCCAAAATTTTCAAAGGCACCAAATAGTAGTTTGGACAATGACATCAAAAAATCTCGAGTGCTTGGCTACAAACGATGCATGGTCCGCCATATGAATCATACCATGAAGGTTGTGAATCTGAGTATTTGCAATCTGCCACCAATTAAGGACATCCTTCCATATGTCAACCGCCATTTCACAATGAACGAAAACATGATCTTCTTTTTCAATGTCTTCATTGCATACAGGACATCTAACCAAATCTAAATCCACCCCCCTTCGGTCAAGGTTCTACCTAGTTTGCAATCTAGAATGCATGACCCTCCAAGTATTAACGTTAATCTTCGAAGGAACAATCTTATTCCATTTAGTCGGCTAAGATAACAAGGGTTGAGATATAGAGGTGATGTGAGTTCTCAAACCCTTAATTGTGAATTTCCTAGAAGCGTTAACGGTAAATTCCCATGGGTCTTGTTCATTGGAAAGCCAAAGTTGTGATAAAAGGTTGGGCAAATCTCTTATTTCCTCTAACTCACGAGTAAAGTAAAGAGCCCTGCTCCAAGTCCAATTATAACAAAGACGAGGGGGTAAGGCATAAGAACAAACATGTGTTAAAGACAATGGAGGTTGTATAACAATAGGTGCTCTTTCCCAAACATAACAATCTGGATTCGAATCAAGGCGATATAAACGAGGGAATGATATGCAAAGAGGTGGCCCACCCAACCAATTGTCTTGCCTAAATCTTGTATTTTGACCATTTCCAATTTTATTCTGAAAGAGAGAAGGTAAGTTGATCCCTAAGTTGAGAAAGACGTCTTTAAGTTTCATGATGTGATACCATGGGCCTGAGTTGGACTTAAGAGAGGAGTTGTCTTGAAGGCCGCCGCGTAGACCATGAATAGAGCGTATAACTTTGCACCATGTAGCGTGTTATTCGTTTTTAAATCTCCACCACCATTTCGTAAGCATGGCTTGATTACAAACACTTAAGCTGGTAATTCCAAGACCTCCTTTACCAAGAGGGGAGATGATTTTATCCTAAGCAATCCATGAGATTTTGTTTTCATCTAAACAACCACCCAAAAAAATTCTTCTAATGCTTTTAAGCTTACTAAAAACCTTCTTATGAGCCTTAAAGTTAGAGAAGTAGTAGACTCCCAAACTACCAAGGACGAATCTTATAAGAGTAAGGCACCTGCCAAAAGCAAGGGACTTGGACTTCCACTTTGAAAGACATTTATGGAGCCTACTAACAAGTGGCTTCCAGTGATGACATCTTGACATTTTTGCACCGATGGAAATACATAAATACATGCAAGGGAATTGAGAAGCAAGACAACCAATTAATGTAGCCATAGAACTTAGCACTCCATTTGTGACACCATTTTCATAAAGCTTGTTTTTGTTGAAATTCACCTTATGAGTGAAGGCAAGATGGAAGTAAGTGAGAATTCTAGACAAGTTTTTTGCATTGGTATGAGACCACTCCCTCAAGATTAATGCATCATTCGCAATTTAAAGATGAGGTGTGTGAACCATGTCTTTACCCACTTTGATGCCATGGAAAATATTGTTAATTGTTGTTTCAAGAAAAGCAATATTAAGGGCTTCTACTACCAAGATGAAGAGAAAAGGAGAAAGAGGGTCTCCTTGTCTAAGCCCTCTTTGAATTTTAAATTCCGTTGTTGGTGACCCGTTTACAAGGACCGATATGTAAGCCAAGTCTAGGCATGAATGGATCCAATTCCTCCATGTAGAGCTAAAACCCATTTGTTCAAGAATAGAGAGAAGAAATGACCAACTTAGGGAATCAAAAGCTTTCTCAAAATTGAATTTGAGAAACAAGAGGTGTTTTTATGTTTCTTAGCCCAAGCAATAATTTCATCAACCATGAGAGACCCATCAATGATTTGTAGGCCTTTAATGTACGCCAATTGAATATCACTAACAACCGAAGATACAACAAAAGAGAGGCGATTAGCAAGGATTTTTGAAATTATCTTGTATTGACTCTCAATGAGGCTAATAGGCCTAAAATAATCAATAACTAAAGGATCCTCCACCTTTGGAACAAGGATGATGAAAGAAGAATTACATCCTCTCAGAATATAGGACGAGACCTCGAATTCTTTAACATAAGAAACAATATCATGTTTAAGAGTATCCTAATGTTTTTTAAAGAATTTTAACATGAAACCATCCTGGCCCGGTGCCTTAGCACTACCACAATCCCCCACTGCCTCTTTAATTTCTTCTAAAGTGAATGGACAATCAATGGATTGAGAATCACTTATGGAAATCCGTTTAAACAAATTACTTGTGAAAAGAGGTCTAGAATGGTTGCCTTCTTTGAAACGGCTGCTAAAGGAGTCAAATATGTGGTTCTTGATTACTATTGGGTCCGTCAACCAATCCTCATTGATATTAAACCCGTTTATTCTTGAATGATTACGCCTACCATTAATAACCCTGTGAAACAGTTAAGTATTTTTGTCACCCTCACAGACCCAATGTCTCTTAGCTTTTTGTTTAAAATCCTTCACCTTTTAATGTTTAAAATCAGCCAAGAGCTTGATCAACGAGATTCTGGATTCCACCTCAAAAGGAGAAAGTGGGGAAGACTCGACCTTCGTATCCAAGCAATCAATTTTGTTTCGAAGCTCCTAACACAAATCTTTTTCAGTTTGGTTAACATTTAAACGCTAGTTTTTTATGTTATTTTTAAGTCTTTGAAGCTTAACTTTAAACCCCATAACATGAAGACCAATGTGACAACCCAAAATTTCATGTTTACTTTTACTTAAAAACTTGAACAATTTACTTTGAATACGTACGTACTTGCTTTAACTTATAACTAAAGAGGTTATCTCGCGTACTGTGAAAAACAACTTTAAACATATCCTAACTTTAGACTAAGTTTAGTCTACATATATTTAGTACATTATCATACTCATGAGCATATTTTACAATTAATATGTATTTAATATTTCAACTTTTACATAAGTCATTTAAACTTGCATGATTTTGCATGCATGTGATGTGTCGTTGTGTAGGTGTTATTTATGTATCAAGTTTTACTATTTATTTTATGCCGACTATACCTAAAAACAACACTTTAACGGGCAGTATACCCGGTCAGATGGAGTTTCGTGGTAAGTAGGGTGTCGATCACTAAGAGAGAGAGCGTTAATTCCTAATTCTATCAGTATTTTAGTTATCTAAGTTAAGCTTAAAACTAATGCAAAAAGGGGGGTTTGAGCTTGAGACACTGGCACGGTTTTGTGTATCTAACCTAAGGTTTTGATGACAAATAAAGCAATAAACACACACAAGAAGATAAACAAATGATAGAGGAATGGTCAAGAACTAATGTAAGGGAAACATATCAACCATGAATAATTCGATAAAACGCTGGTTTGTTTATTAGTGCAATGATTGACTTATCTCGAAGGGCATATCATTCCTAGACTTAGGCGGTACTTCTTCCTAAGACCTAGACACGCTAATTCTGTCATAAATATATGCATCCGCATAAAGCAAGCATTTGTTAATTATAATTTATCTAAGGAGATTAATAATGGTGCTCTTACTAAACCCTAGTAGTCCAATGTCCGAGTCCTTACCAATGGAATAAGAACGCACATGTTGATACCAAGGTCACCTTATGGCTCAACTAAGCTCACTAAACTAAAGGCAAGGATAGGTTAATATTTGTGATCTTATGATTCTAGATATATAAATTGCAAATTGGAGAGCTATCCCGGACTCTTATCCTACGCCCAAACAACACCGAAGTTGCAGCGCATTAAATATGTAGGACTAGACTCAGTTGAATGATAGGTCGCATACTTACACACATAAACGAATATAAATTGATAAACATAAACAACAATCAATGATAAATTAAGCAATCAAGATAAACAAACCAAACATTAGATCTTCATAAATATTGCTGATACCTAAAGGTATCAGCCGATAGTCATTGTAAAAATACACACAGTTTGATATATGAACGATTAAAATAAAGAAACCTTAATCGAACGCGTATTCGGTTACGCGAAGATTACAAGAGTTTTCTGTCACACCCCGCCAAGGCGGAAACGCGAGGCGTAAACAAGAATGGATACCATCACCACACATGGTGTCTATATAGAGAATGCTAAAATGATAACTAAAGTAAAGCAAAGACACAAAGTGTGATAACAATACCCAAAACCTAATGGTGTCTTTATTAATGAGAAAGAGGTCTCGTCAATAAATGACATGCAAAACATAATCCAAACAATTCATGCAAACGCAATTATTCAAAACAGAAAGCATAAATAAACTCCAAGCATCCTACGGTCTCTTCTAGCCACTTCGCTCTAACTTAGCACCATTAAGCACACCTGAAAATGATGCTTAAAAACGTCAACACAACGGTTGGTGAGAGTCATAGGGTTAAGACACATAACAAAATCTTACGAAACAATTGCTGCGATTAGTAAAACAATCCAAAACAACACACATGACACCACAGTCTACTGGTCCATCATTCCATACTCACAATAGGGTCATGGGTAGCTCACTACCCTCCGATCGGAACACAAAGTCAGTAGGTATTATTTCATTCAGTTGGATTTGTTTGTGGTAAGCACCACTCTCAACCGAACTAACATACTTCACAACAACAACAATAATAATAATAACTCCAATTGATCACAAAGCCATATAGCATACAACATAACATACAAACACATAATCATTGCAACTAAAACATTTAAACTCATAGCATCATTTTCACCCCAAGAAAACATAAGAAAAATGGGCTATGAAACTCACCTGATGCTCAGCTTCCCAAAAGAATACAACAAAAGCTTCACAAACTCTTCACGGATAATCT
>BQNB010200991.1:600-10947 GCA_026074375.1 Tanacetum coccineum
CCTGCATATAAATCAGTCACATCATATATTAAACAATAATGTGCTATCATCATGTCTTTAGTAGATTATCATGAAAAAAGAAATAAAGAGAAAGAAACTGAATGTGTGTGGTATGAAACGAAAATCAGATGAAAGAGGCAACCTAGGATCACGGGTAGCTTTGTAGAGCCAGTAGGTGCTCTATATCAGTTTCGAAAGCTAAAGAAAGCAGTATGTGTTCAAAGAAAGCAGTAGAGCCAAGTTGACCCAAACTGATTTTGCCTATTTACCTAACCCATCTGACCCGCCCATTCTTTAACCTCTACAATGTGTCATGCATTTTGTAAGCAAACTCATATATCTATTGTAAACTCGAATCTTCCATTATGTAAGCAGCACCTCATCCTTACATGATTCTAAAAAGATTAATCGAGGTCCAAAAACATGAGTGTACATTAAAAAAACGCAGCTTTGCAGAATACCTGAAAGGAACACATCCAATTTATGCCACAGAGAAGAAAACTTCTGTCGCTTCAACCTGAAAAACCAACATGGAAAGTTCAAATTTTTTGCCATGATTTATCGGTATAAACCTAGTAATATATATTTACGCAATTTGGGTGCGTAAAAACGATATCTAACGTTTGTCAAATAGTCAAATCTTCACTCACAGTATGAAACATGTTAGAAGTGTACAAAAAGATGGATCAACTAGACAGAAGTGTATTCAAATAGGTCAAAGATTGGGGAGACCAAACACATTTTGAATACTTGCATTATGACAGATTATACTAAACAAAGATTGCACTGAGCAATACAATACCTCCAACATCAATTCCATTAACAAAAGTCAAACCAGGATGGCATCACATGACTACAATCTGATATTCAACCAAAAGATAGCTCTTGAAACTAAGAGTTCACTACTAGTCTAGTCCCATGCGCTTAGATGTAGAGTGAGCACTTCCAATTGTATACTATAAGGTCATTATGAAGGGGAGATGTACCTGTAGATATAACATCTGGTGCAAAATGTATGATGAGCTATCACATACACCCACAACTCGTAAGTGAATTCCCTGTACAACACATACAATTTACTTAGGTGTGTATTTCCTGTACAAGACATGAAAAGGGGAAAATAATGTTACCTTTTACCAATCCCATTAAGGTTCTGATATCCATTGTAGAAGATGAACCACATGAAGACAACCACCAAAGCATCTAAGATACGTAAAATAACAAGGGAGATCTAGTTCAGCAACAGCAAAATAAATGATAGATGTTATGCAAGATCCAAACGTTGCTACTCAGAACCTATAAGCTTTACGCCTTATGATATTGCATATACATGGCCCAAAAAACGAATCAATATAGTTGTGTAAGTACAACATAAATTATGTAACGCTAAGTTTCAATATAGTGTCAATGTGTCGTACACTAAAACATACGAGTAAATTTCAAGTGAATATATAAAACTAATAATTACCAACTTGCCGATTATTACTGAGAGTTTCAGACACACAATCTAAATTACTATATCCAGATTAAAGCACTCCTTAGTCCTAATGTATACATAGGCAGTGGAAATGTTAGTTGCTAAAGTTTATGATATGTATTATGGTCGAGATCATGGTAAGTAGCAAAATAGTAAATAAAAAAAGAAACCAGACCATAACCCGCTAATGCAATGTCTTAAGGCATGCACTTGATAAGATTTTATGGTATGACATAGACAATGCAGAAAAATTTTCACACCGTTCAGATGTAAATTTTAGATCTGGTTTACATAACGCTTTTTCCACACATCAATCATGGGAAAAAAAAGTTCACGGGGTTGATATAGTCAACTTAGTCATGCTAATTCCGCTCACGGAAAAAAAGTTGATACGTTCACATTTCCAAACCTCTTTATAAAAGTTGATACTTATTTTAACTAGCAACACCAAAATACTACGTGATATGTGAAGTATAAGATCACTAGTTGTACTATTTATAAACTGAACTAATCATCCATGATCCAACAACAAAACGTGACCGCATTTCCCTTGCGCATTTTATCAAACACTTGTTGTGCGTAAAAGAAAACGGTTTAGCTTTATAAGTGAATAGCCTAATCACATTAACATTACACTAATCATACTTAACATCTAAAATTCATTCTTTACATACAGTACTAAACACAAAATCATAATCTAACTAAACAAAATTGCAGGAAATATACCAATCATGAACTCAGGCGAACTAGAGGCAATTCCGGTGAGTTCGAAGCAATTCCGGCGAACTCAATGCAACTCCGTCGAGCTAGAGGCAATTCCGGCGACTTCGAAGCGATTCCGGCGAACTCAAAGCAATTCCGTCGAACTCAGGGCAATTCCGGCGAGTTCGAGTGTGTCGAGTGTGTATTCAGATCTAGGGTTTGAAGTGTGTAAAGGTAAATAGTCGGTGTGTTTTTTTTTAATTATGGTGTCTGACTTTTAGGGGAAGAAATGGGGATTGGTAATATTTAATGATATAAAATTTAAAAAAGTTGATAGCATAATTAGAGTACTTAATTATGATTGGTTCAAATAGTTGAAAAAACATTGTTTTAAATATTGTTAGCAAAACTTATTTTTTTTATTACGTATAATGAAATGATTGTTAGCCTTTTTAGTGAGTATGTTAATGGAAATTGTATTATGTACATAACGTGCTAGCAATATATGTAAAAGTGAATAGTCGGTGTGAAGTTTTTCTATATTTTTGTATGTTTTTTTATATTAACGTACAAAAGCGTAAAAACGTATGAAAACGTACAAATTTTTACTTTTTGGCATTTTTTTTACGTTTTGTACGTTTTTGTGTAATAACATCAAAAAACGTACAAAACGTATGAGAACGTACAAAAAGGTACAACAAAGTATGAAAAGGTAAAAAAACGTAAAAAACGTTTAAAACTTAGCGATCGGTATTATCGTCACTTTCTATACCGAAAAATATCCCACATATACTTAGTGACGAAAATAGTGACCACTTTTAAGCTTCGTCACCAAATGTTTACGGATGACCAAATATTAATGTCCATTTACTATGTGGTCACTATTTTGCTTAAATAGTGACCAAAAAAAAGTTGGCACTAAATTCTTGTCACTAAATGCACTTTTTCTTGTAGTGGTTTAACCCTATAAGCACGTTGTGGAAATCGGTACATATATCTAAATATATTATGCTAGCTAAAAGTATTAATGAATGCAAAATCATAGAATTTGAAACAGCTACAATAATAACATTGTAGTGGGTGACACTTTGCAACGCGTTCTTAGTGGAAGCAAAATGGTTTGTTTCTGGGCATATTCAAAAGGCGGATGACTACTTGAAAAATGGGATGGTTACTTCAGGAATACAAGTTTTCCTTGTTCACATGTTCTTCGTCATTGGTGATGGTAAAAGCAATGAGCATGCACGCCTTATTAGTGATAACCATGCCATTATATCATCGGTTTCAACGATTCTGCGTCTGTGGGATGATTTGGGAAGTGCATAGGTCTGGATTTATATGTATCAAGGACATATTGATGGGTTTATTACATAGTTATTTATATGCGTAAAAATAATCATATGCGTGCTCTTTTTTAACAGGATGAGAATCAAGATGGTCATGATGGATCATATATAAAGTATTTTCTCCATGAGCATGAAGAGTGTTCGATTAAGAATGCACGTGAGCATGTTCTTAACTTGATATCGGATTCATGGAAGTGTCTGAATAAAGAGTGTACCTCCCCAAATCAGTTTTCATATACTTTTAGAAAGGCCTCCATTAATATTGCAAATATGGTGCCTTTGATGTATAGTTATGGTGATCATAGTTTGCTTCCGCTGCTCAATGATTACGTCAAGGCAGTGGTATAACTAGATGCTTACTTGTTTAAATATATACAGACAGGTTGTAATATATGTCCAATCCTAAAATAGGCTTACATCTTTGCACACACCGAATGTGTTATACTGAAATGAAAAGCATCAGCACATGCTCTTTGACAGGTCCTAAAAAGTGATGTAACAATGTGTAGATGACATAAAAGTTAAATATTATAAAGCTTTATGAATTGAATTTTCAATGCCACGTTTTAGACCTTTTAGTTAATAAACCTATTTCTACGATGATATAAATTTATTAGAGCATTGGGAGTGGTGGTGCCAAACTCAAAAAGTGGTGCCACGTCAGCAAAAGAGAGTTTGACACCAGAATTCAGTGGCATTGGTTTGGCACCAGAATTCTGGTGCCATAGCATTTTTTATTATTAATTTTTTTTTCATATTTATTTAAAATACACTTATTTATATAACTAAAAATAAAATTCATTGAAATTAAAAACATTACATTAAAAAAACAATACATTAAAACTTAAACATTACATAAAACTTAAACATTACATAAAATTAAACATTACATAAAATTAAACATTACATAAATAAAAACACAAACTACTCATCATCATTATTCCATAGATGCTCCATAAGGTCTTGTCGAAGATCGGTGTGTGTTTTCCTATCGCGTAGTTCTTTTGTCTTCCTAACATGTAAGTCACATCTTTCGACCCAGTCTCTAACAATGTTCGGTGCTGGATTCACGAACACATCTCTCAAGTTAACTTCAAATCCCTCGTCTTCCAATATCATGTTATGTAAAATTATACAACAATACATGATTCTCTTGAATTCACTTAGTAAAGTGATCTAAGCATTCTCGTGAAGTACGTTCAGCAATTTGCAAATACTCATCAAATGCATCAGGTGAAGTGCCGTACGCTATTTGGCGTATGGCGGATGTGCACTTTAAAATGAGACCAATACTATTACAAGTCCGTCCGCACTTTCGAGCCGTGATCTAAAATAACTAAAGTACTCAGGCAGGGGTTGCACATCATAAACTAAGATATCGTTGAGTATTTTATTAAAAAGTTCAGAGCTCAGATACAGCTACCTGCGCCTAACTTTTCTTCAGGATATTTTAGGTCAATACTCGTCGTCGCCAAAAAATAGTCGTCGATTAGCCTTTGTTCCGCCCTTATACGTTCACAAGATATATGTTATGATCCTCCTTCCTCTTTGGACCATCACTCGAACCCCCGCTTCCTTTTGCGCACCAAACAAACCCACATAATTGTTGATAGACTCATAACACCGCATATTCGATCATAGTCGGTTTTGAAAGATCGCATCATAATGATCTTATGTAGTCGGATTGTCTAAATCGCTGAGAATAATATTGATCCATATTTGAAAGAAAAAAGAGAAGTATTGATGTAGAAGATGTATTGAAAATGTGTGTGAAGTATGAAATAATAAGGGGGTATTTATATGATTTTTAAAGGGGTAAAATTAGGGTTTTGGGGGTGTGTGTTATACTGAAATGAAAAGTATCAGCACATGCTCTTTGACAGGTCCTAAAAAGTGATGTAACAATGTGTAGATGACATAAAAGTTAAATATTATAAAGCTTTATGAATTGAATTTTTCATGTCACATCAATACGTTTTAGACCTTTTGAGTTAATAAACCTTTTTCTACTATCGTATAAACATCTTAAAGCTTTATAGTGGTTTCACACAACACATACATTAAATGTCTTGAAATTATGAAGAGGTCTAAGATTTAGGACCTTTTCATGCCACATAGATTTAAAATGAAACTCCACTATGGCTAATATAAAACATAAACCTCTTCAAAAATTTTAGACCTATTCTTAAACCTCTCATAGTGGATGCTCTAAAGTTGGTTTTAACATGATAGGTCATGTTGACGAATCAAATACCCAATAAATTAATAAATGTTTTTATTTCAATCAAAAGGGCCCATTTTTTATTCACTCATCACATTCGTACATTACATACAACATTACGTATCATGTTGAAATTAAACTTTAGAGAATTGATCCGTCAATAATATATAAATATATATAATAAATAAGCAAACACTCAATCAATTTCCTTTGACCAAGGCAAGAAGTCAAAATTCACTAAATAAAATATATATGTAACCGGAAGTATGAGTTCCCGGGTCGTTAAGTCCCAACGAGGCTTGAATGGAAAATCGAATGACGAATTGATAAACGATGTTTGAATATTACAAGATTATGATTGGTTTTCTATTTCTACAAGTTAAATATGCAAAAATGATTAAATAAAACCTAAAAACGAAAGCTATATAACTTAAAACCTAAATAACGGCACGAAAAACTAGTGTCAAAACCTAAATTTTCAATATTAAACCCAAGAAACAAAGTTAAACTAAAAATAGATTCTAAATGACAAATAACGAAGTTTAAAAAAAACTAGACTAAAAACGGAGGTCGTTTGACCAAAAAACGAGTCAAAACAAAAACCGGGACAAAACCCGTTCTTTAAAAAAATGAATTTTTGAAATATTAACCCTACAGAAGTTTTAACATTTTTCCTACAAAATATATGAAAAAAGAAAATTTTAAAAAAAAAGTTTATATTTTTCTGGTTATTATTTTAATTTTTATGATTTTTTTAAAGTTTTAAATGAAAATAAATTATAAAAAATACTAAATGTTTATAAAAAAATCTGGAAAAATTACACAAATTAGTTGAGAGCTTAAAGATCCTATGAAAAATAAAAAAGGTAAACCAGCTTATCTAATAAGCTGGTAAATAAGCCAAAACAGCTTATAGAGAAAGTGGGCTAAAAAGGCCTTAAGTACCAAAGCGCCCAAAGGTCTAACAGAAAAGACCCAAGGGCGCAGCGGTAGTGTGTGTTATGTTAAAAGGTTGAGAGTGGTAGAGGTCGGGGGTTCGAGCCCTAGCTCACCCCTGACTTCCCACTTTCCCTTTTATTTTTTTTTTCAAATTTTTATTTACAAACTTGTTAAGCACTTATTAATAAGCATTTTATTTAACTACGACTTTTTGTAAAAGCTTATAAATAAGCTGGAAAATGAGCTTAAAAGTGACAGAATGGCTTATTTAGCTATATGGCTTATTTTTTTCTTTTTTGGATTTGTAAAAAGCTTAAAAATGCAAACTAGCTAATAACATGAACTTAACTAAATACAATAAGCAAATGCAGGCTAGAAATAAGCAAAATGAAAGAAAAAATAAGCTTAGAAAAGCTTATTAGCTATCTGACATAGAAAAGGCTAAAAACAGACAAATGGCACTTTGTGGCTTAAAAATAAGCCACAAGACAAAAACTTGAGAACCTTTAATCTAGAAAAAGGAAAAGAGGACATAAAAAGCTCTAAGAAAAAACAATCTAAACTTATTTTGAAACAAGGATAAGCTGTGAAAAAGCTGCTAGAAAAAGCTAGGAAGGACAGAATGCTTAAGTGTACAAAAGGGCTTAAAGGCTTTTTTCTTTTGGATTTTTAGACAAATTAAGCTAAGCAAAGGAGAAAATAAGCACTCACAGTCAAATAAGCACACAAGATAAGCATATAAGCACAATCAATAATGAAAAAGCACCAAATAAGCCAGAAATAGGCTTTTTGAGCTTCTCAGCACTAGGGGAGCCTTTTTGGCTTTGACAGACTTGAAAATAAGCTCTAATAAGCTCAAAATAAGCTAAGAATCCTAAAAAGCTATTTAAACCTAACTTAAATTACCTAATGCAACAAGAATTGAGCAAATGCAACAAGCTATAGGCTCAAATAAGCCAAATGAGCTTTTGAGCTTAAAGCTGTTTGAAAAACAGCCAAAAGCCTACTTTTGGCTTAAAAATAAGCCACCTAGAAGGTGTCTTAAGGTCTGGGCTTCCTAAAGCTTATTAAAGAGCTTATAGGCTCTCTAAAAAGACAAAAAGGTCAGGTTTTTTACTCACATAAGCTGATAAAAAGGGGCTTGAAGAGTGGCTTTAGCACCAGGGGAGATATCAAGCCATACAGCCTAAAAGGTCACCTAAAGGCTTAAAAATAAGCAAGAAGATGAAAACTTATGGACTTTTAATCTACAAACAAGTTGAGAATTAAGCTCAAAGAACAAATAGCTTCAATCAAAAGGCAGTTTGAAATAAGGAGCAAGCCACCATAGACAAATTTAAAAGCTATTTTTTTACAATACTTAGCTAAACCTTGACAGAATTTGTAAAACTCATAAATACACATGCAGGCTTGGCTACTTCTATTCTAACATGATTTAACACTTAAACATACACAAATTATCATGAAAACTTGACTTATAAAGATTCAAACACACAACTTAATTAAATAAGCTTATGAGTCCACAGATTTAAGCACAAGTTATACAAGCTATGATTATAAATTTGGACACTTAAAAACTCAAACAAACTGCATTTAACCCCTGCTTTTAACTAGTTAAAACTCACTTAAAAACACAAAGCATGATATTACCCATTTTGACCCACAAAACCAGTTAACCCAAACACCCCTTAAGACTTGAAAATGGGTTTTTAAAAAGGCTGATTAAGCTTGTATTTATAATGAAACAAACCCTTTAATCACAGATGATTAATTAGCTTCAAGGGAATATAGTGAGCTATGGATCAAAGAAATAAGCATTTAAATAAGCAAACAAGTAAAGACAATAATGACCAATTAAACAGGACCAAAAAAGATCAAATACAAAGCTAAAAGAAAAATAGCTGAAATAGGATTTCAAATGACAAGAAATGAGATAAATAAGCAAGCTATAAGTAAAGTGGACTTTGATAAGCCAATAGCCTTTGCCCTAAACAAGGCTTAAATGCTCTTTAGAGCTTTTGTCAACAAGCTCTAGCTTGTTTTTAACAAGCTAGTGAGTGCATAAGCCCATCCAATTTCGGCTTATCATCCAAATATTTAAGCTGAGGTAATTTTTTGTGATTTTTTTTAATTTGAACAGAATAACAAGCTAATGCAATGTGTAACTCAGAGAATTTAAACTGAAACATCCACTTTTATTAAAAACTTGAAGATTTGGCTACAATTCTTATAAAAAAAGTAAACTTGAAAAGAAAATACACTTTAAAATTAAGTACTGAAAAATTAACTGATAATTCAAAAAGAAAAAAAAACTCCTTGGCTATTTCATCTTTCCCTTCTTTTAGTAGTCATAGCTGAGCTTTCTTTTTTTCCTTGTGTTGTTGTGTTTGTTTGGTGAGAGCAAACCAAAACTTCATTCCCAGCCTATTGATCATCTTTAAAAGCTCATCACAAACTGTTGATTTGGTGTTCAAATCCTATGAAATTGTGTGGATTGCAAGGTGGCAATGGAAACAAGTGATTGTGATGGTAGTGGAGGAAGGGGAAAAGTTTTTACCCAGGGTTTAATCAAGGTGGAGTTAAAAAAGAGAGGTTTGATTGTTTTGGGAAGAGGAAAGGGTACCCGGAGCCTAGAAATTGGGGGGGGGTGAGCTTTGGCAGAAAAAGGGTAGGTTTAGGGATATCAGATTTAATTTTGGGGGAGAATGGGTTAAAAAGATTTTGGGAAAAGATCACAATTGGTCCTGAGAGATATAAGTGTGGGTTTTGCATCCACGTCTTGTAGTGTTTTTAAATACTTTGGGGTTTGTCAACTTAAGTCCCTAGAGAGATATATAGTTTATTGCAAATGTAGTCCTTGAAATAATACAAGGTAGGGGGCTTGCAATGAAAGACCCTAAAGTTGTATTTCACTTAAATTGCACTTTCAACCCTTGTCTTTGTTTCCTTTGTAATATAAGTTTGGGAATTGGCAATTTTAGTCCCACAAGTTGTATTCTCATTGCTTTGACTTCTTTTTGACTTTGACTTTGTCGGGGTTGACTTTGACTTTGCTGTTGACTTTTTGGCTTGATTGATTCTTTGGCTTTGATTTTGCTTCGTCTTTTCACACTTTTCCATTCCGTGCTCAGTTTTGTCGTTTTTGGCTTTGTTTTTGTCCTTTTCTTGATTATTCGTTTCCTGCACAATATAAATGCAAAACAAACATATATTTGGCAGTTTTTGTCTGTTTTTGGTCATTTAAGCTCGTTTTATTTGATATAAAATATGTGTAATTAAGCACATATTAAGAATCTTTACAGTAAAAGTTTATATAAGGTGTTAGTTATATCGAAAGTTATATAATTGTGATAGTGTGTGAGGACAAAGGCGCTGAGTGTGGTTCGCTGGGACAGTGCCATTGTTAGACTATGTTTATTCACAACCTTTCACAACCCAATCTCTCATTAAAATATTATTTTCTCTTTCATCCACCTATACAACCAATACATACAACCAATCTATACTTTTTTACTACCTCCGTCCCAAAATAAGTGTCCAGTTTGACTTTTCAGAGTCAAACTGGTTCAACTTTGACCTTACGTATCTTTTTGTGTGTTATATAATATTTGATGCAAAATATATGAATAGATTGAGTTTTAAGTGTATTTTTAATTGGTATA
>BQNB010200992.1:0-10947 GCA_026074375.1 Tanacetum coccineum
CATCTACAGTGGTTATGATGAACAGTAAAAGAGGGCAAAAAACGATGTCGTTTCACTTGACAAATGTGTAGGATTATAATGTTTAGATATGAAAATATAACATTAATTTAAAATAGTTATAATTTAATTTTTTATTTGAGTAAATTTGTGTATTTTATTTTGATTATGTTGGGGCTTGATGGGTAAAGA
Organism: Tanacetum coccineum; assembly: GCA_026074375.1. NCBI lineage: Eukaryota > Viridiplantae > Streptophyta > Magnoliopsida > Asterales > Asteraceae > Tanacetum > Tanacetum coccineum. The sequence continues at coordinate 190 of BQNB010200992.1, forward strand.
ATTTGTCTAACGAGTCCCTCCGGGCATTGTTTAATACTAGTTGGATACCCGCGTATAGCGGCGGCGATAAAAATTGTTAACCCAAATTGCTCCGCAATTTCCTACCCGCTTAGAGAATTCGTTTGTTTGGGTTTCCGTAGCTTTCTCACAACATCATATTAATATCATTCTCGCTTGTATAAAAACTCACACACTCTTTTGCTCATCAAACATTGTCTCCAAAAATAAATATCTTTTACGAATCAAGTTTGTATTCAAATTAAAGTTAAAGTTGATAAAAAATTCAAAATAAACCCACTAAGAATGTGAAAAACTAAAAATTTATAAAAATATATCAAAATGGATGTTGAATTAAAGATCACGGAATTTTAAAAAATACGGTGAAATTAGATCATAAAAAAATAAATAGATAAAAAGATATGTCAAATTGAAAATAAAAGTGATGTTTTAATTAAGAAGTGACACATGTCACTCTATGATGTGATTTTCTAAAATAAGATGGATGGTCAAGATTGCACCTCCTTATCTTAATTTTTGATGGGACCCACATTATAAATGCTTTATATAATAGTACTAGTTGGATACCCGCGCATAGCGGCGGCGATAAAAATTGCTAACCCAACTCGCTCCGCAATTCCCTACCCGCTTAGAGAATTCGTTTGTTTGGGTTTCCGTAGCTTTCCCGCAACATCATATTAACATCATTCTCGCTTGTATAAAGACTCACACACTCTCTTACCCATCAAACATTGTCTCCAAAAGTATATATCTTTTACGAATCAAGTTTGTATTCAAATTAAAGTTAAAGTTGTTAAAAAATTCAAAATAAACCCACTAAAAATGTGAAAAGCTAAAAATTTATAAAAATATATCAAAATGGATGTTGAATTAAAGATCACGAAATTTTAGAAAATACGGTGAAATTAAATCATAAAAAAAATAGAAAAAAAGATATGTCAAATTGAAAATATAAGTGATTTTTTAATTAAAAAGTGACACATGTCACTCTATGGTGTGATTTTCTAAAATAAGATGGATGGTCAAGATTGCACCTCCTTATCTTAATTTTTGATGGGACCCACATTGTAAATGTTTTATATAATCGTATAGATAGATATACTGCCTACCAATAATAATGGATTTCTTTCCTTTTTTAATCCTTTATAAAAAAAATTAATACAATTTCTAAAACAAAAACTCTTTAGGTTGCAATCAAGCCAGGCCGAGCTCGAGTTTTACAAGGCTTGCCCTCGGTTCGAAAATCACAAATTAGATTCAAGTTCGGCTCGACAAGCTTTAATCATCAAAGCTTCAGTTTGGCTCGAATAATATTCGAATAAGGCTCGAGCTCGTCTCGAAAAGCTCGAATTTATTAATTAATATTGTATTCGATAGTCAAACTTATGAATAAGGTTAAAAAAATACATGATAGACTCGAAGAGTAAAAAGTTTGATCATCAGGGTTTAAATATCTTTTTACGATAAATATTTAACTATTATACCAATATTTACAATTAGCATTTACGTTGTTTATATAAATATGTTTCGAGTTTGTCTACTGGGCTCGGGCTCGAGCTCGATAAAAGCTCGACTCGACCGAGTCAAGCTCGAGCTCAAGTTGCTTTATAAAACTTTAGCTTGATTGCACCCCGAGATAAGACAACACGAAAACTATCAAATTCTTAAATTAGCACGTGTAAACGCTATCTTCGACTAAAGCTACCCATAAAATTACAACTCTAGTAAATACTAAAGTGAACTTAGGTAACCCAAAAAAGGTGAAAATCTCACGATCTAAGGCGTAACATGTAACGAGCTTCGATTATGTCCGAGCGACTCTCAGCAGTTGAATAAGATTAATTTCACACAGAGTATATGAGTAGATGGTCTTATGTAGAACTGTGACTAGACAACGTAACACAGTTACACACTAGTGACTTGGGAATAGCGTCTACATGTACTGTCGTAGATGACACACACTGTAAGTTAGGTTTAAGATAGTAATCTCAAAGGGAGGGTAGTGTAATTATAAGCCACACTTATTAGGCTACCTATGTAAATTTTTTTATAATTGCTTGGGAGAGAGTATGACAAAGGCTTTTCTTATGCTAGTGTCGAAGTAATTCAAATGTTATAACATTTTACTATGTAATTTTTATCTAAGATATGTTTGTAAAGAGGTAAATCGCATCGATTTCAATTTAAAGTACTTATCTTATTTTTTTCAATTTAAAGTATTAATCTTTTTTTTCCCTAGCAAACATGGACAATTAACATGTTTTCAGGTCATAAAAGTTTAGTGAGCCGGTTATATTCCAAACACTCCTATATGACTTAATTACACCCATATCCAAACAAGCCCATCTTCAACCTCCTTTCTTTATCAACCCTTTGTAGTATTTGTATTATTTATATAGTTATTAACTTGTTTCATCTAATCTCAGGGTACAATGATTAAGGAAATGGTTCTGGAAAATGACCCTGTGGTTTGAATGTCATTAAGCAATATGTAGCCATAAATGATCATGTGATGCTCCCATATTTTTTTGGCTTGATTTCGTTTTTTAGGTAAGCATAGGCTTGGGAAACATTAAAAAGTCATAGCAAGCTATTCGCGTGATGTGGCGGTGGGTATCTTGTAATTAAACGTTTTAGCGAACAACGTCTTTTGATTATAGGTTTCTTACGATTAAAAATTTATGGATGTCGATAATTTTAAGATGTAACAGCTTTAATCATAAAACCATTTCATATAGTAATAGTAGGATAACCAGGATGTTACGTCAATATAGAGATGAGGTAGTCCTAAATATTATGGAAGTAAAAGATTAAAGTAGTTAACATCAGCATGTAGTCGTAAGTAGGTAGAATACGGTATCTTTTACTTAGTAAAGGAAACCGTCAAGTGGGTATTTGTATTTTAAAAAAACCAAATCATACTTTATTTAGTAATATTCTTATTATTTTATTTTATTTTTTACATATATTTAGTTAAAAAAACCCTAAAATACTTCTATATTTGGTCAAATTTTATAAAAATTCGTTTTTGTACATTTTTTCAATAAAATTGTATACAAAAATATAGTTAGAATGTACAAGATGTATGTTGCATTACCGATGATATTGATCTTAATCATTCACTTCTCTTGATTAGTTGGTAGCCAATATCTCTGAGTCTTCCACTAATGATGCATTCGAGATTTCTGAACTTTAACTTTCTCCTAAATATCTCGATGACCTGTAGGTTTTTGTAGTGGAGGTGGTGGTGGTGGAAGTGTTGATGTTGTATCAGTTGTCTTTGTTACGCTAGAGGGAACATCAGCTGATGCGGTGAGAGCTCTGAAGATTTGGTTCCTTAGCTTCTTTTGTCTCTCCAAGACCCGGTTACACTTTCCAATCGGCACCCAGACATTAAATTTGAACAACACTCTCCCCCTCAATCGATGACCCATTTTCTATTGAAAGAGTTGTAGTCATTGATTGAGTGTCAAATTGTCCGGATTGATTTTCAAACAACACTTTTACCACCGTGGTTAACACAAATAATTTTGAAGAATCAATTAAGAAAAATTATTTGGTTATCAAACAGGAAGACTTCTCTTCCGAATTAAGAAAAATGCACTGAAACGTACATTAATCCCAAATTGCATGGATATAAAGTAAAATTAATTACCCGTTGTTAGGAACAGTTGTCTTTTAGACGACAATCTTTCCTTCAAATGAGAACCGGGATTGCAAACCATTTTGTAATTCTAAATGACTTAAAATATTTACCAAGTCTATTTTTATGTACTTATGTACAAAGGATACAATAGGACACTTCATTTACTCATCCTCTCCTTCTTGAAGGCATTTGAGGGTTTCAGGGGTTAAACTCTTCATCCCAAGTCGTGGGAGTAGAAATTCGAAACGCTCTCTTGGTAAAGCTTTTGTGAGGATATCTGCCAGTTGATAGTTTGTTTCTACGAAGTAGAGTTCAACCACTCTATTTTCCACTTGCTCTCGAATGAAATGGTGTCGTATGTCGATGTGCTTAGATCGTGAGTGCTGGACATTGTTGCAGCTTAAAGCAATGACACTTTTGTTATCACAGTACAGAGGAATCTTATTGAACAGAAAGCCGTAGTCTTTTAGCTGAGATCTCATCCAAAGGATTTGAGCACAGCATCCAGACATTGCAATGTATTCCGCCTCTGTTGTTGAGATGGCCGTGCTTCTTTGCTTCTTTGATGACCAGCTAACCAATCTATCTCCAAGAAACTGAGCACTTCCCGACGTACTTCTTCTCGAATCCTGACATCCCGCATGATCCGCATCTGCATAAGCTGTTAGTGACATAGCATTGTCCTTCGGATACCAAAGACCCATGTTAATGGTTCCTTTTAGGTACCGAAAGATACGTTTGATTGCTTCAAGGTGCTTTTTGGTAGGCTTAGCCTGATATCTAGCACACATGCACACAGCGAATACAAGGTCTGGTCTACTGGCTGTAAGGTACATTAGGGAGCCAACCATTCCTCTAAATCGAGTTTGGTCAACTGGAATCCCCATGAGATCCTCGTCCAGTTTCAATCGATCCACCATTGGTGTTAATCGACAGGTCAGAGAGATCCTTCCATATTTCTTTAAGGTTTCGAGAGCATATTTTGCTTGGTTAATAAAGATGCCTCTGGGACTTTGAGAAACTTGTAGTCCTAAGAAAAACGACATTTGTCCCATCATTGACATCTGAAATTTGGAGCTCATTTCTTTGGAAAATATGTGACACGCATTATGAATCTGTTAGGCAAAAATATGTGTCATCTACGTATATTTGAACGAGAAGAATATGTTTGCCTGATTTGCGTGTAAATAACGTTGGATCCACGGCACCCTTGAAGAAATTGTTGGCCAAAAGGAACTTTGATAGTGTGTCATACCACGCCCTTGGTGCATGCTTTAGCCCATAAAGAGCCTTCTTCAGACGATAAACGTGCGTAGGATTATCTTGGTCTTCAAATCCTTCAGGCTGACTGACAAAGACTTCTTCTTGAAGATCACCATTCAGAAACAGTTTGACACCATCTGTTGCAGCATTTGCAATGAATATTTTGATGCCTCTATCCGGGTCAACTAGAGCAAACGATTTCTTCAAAATCAATACTTCCTCCTGACGATGATTCCCTTTGCAACAACCGAGCTTTGTTTTTCAGTACATCACCATATTCATCCAGCTTCACTTTGTAGATCCTTGAGAGCAATAACCAAACATAGATTGGGCGATGGTACTAGTTTCCCATACTTTCAAGTCGATCAAATCGTGAATTTTATCTCGGCATGGGCTTGAAACACAGTCTTCTATCACGGCCATTTTGAAGTTCTTGGGTTCGACTTTGGACAGTTCAGTATGGAAACAGCACCACAAAGCATCAGATGCTAACTGTTTTCTAGTAGATACAGGACGAGAGGAAATTGCCAACGTTGTAATACAAGAGGGTATCTTTGTCCCACTTGGAGATGATCTGGTGGTTGAGTAACTTGGTTGGGTTCAGTTAAACTAACATCCCCTGATGTTGACTGTGCAGAACTAGGTTCTCCTGCAACAGGGTTAACTGAGGGATGAAGGTCAGCTTGAGAAAATTATGTCCCTTTGATAGTTGGATCCATCTGCAACACTGAGGAAAGACTGGAGGATGCACTTGTGAGGATGACAGTGAATGACTTGTAGAAGGTGCATCTTGAGCAATCGTTGTAGAAACAGATGTATTTGTAGAAATAATTGGAGCGTTAACTACAGTAGCCTTAGGGACTGTTTTCATATCATGTAGATTGATCAAGTATACCATCGAACATCGTTGGAATAAAACTCATATCCTTTGATCTTTGGTGAATGTAATGTAGTTGCAGGGATAGGCGATGAGGCGAGCCCTGAATTGAGTTGTCCAGGGGTCGTCATGATAGGCTCGGGTCCTGAACTGATGCGTACAGGAGCCATTGTCTGATGCATCTCATCGAATGTGACGTGAATTGTTTCCATTAACGATATTTCTCTTGTTGTATAATCTATAGCCCTTCTGCAGGAGCAACCAACTGAAAAATCCCAATGTCAGCTCTGACTGAAATTTTTCCTAGATCTTCGCTATCTTTTTATGGGGGGGGGGGGGGGGAGGGGGGGGGGGGGGGGGAAGGGGGGGAGGGGGGGGGGGGTGGGGGGGGGGGGGGGGGAGGAATTGGGAGGATAGCACAGATACCAAATACCTCAAGAAATATAAAAATCAAGCTTCTTATCATGTACAGCTGCATAAGGGGTTTATGTTGTGACGAGTATGAATTAAGATCGATTATGGGAGTAACAAGCATAGCTACAGCTTCTGCCCATTAAAACATCATGCTTTTTGAGAATAACTCAGCATTGTAAGTCTCTTCCACAAGTGTACGATTTCGTCTTTCGACAACGCCGTTTTGTTGAGGAGTTCTCGAAACAGACTTTTGATGAAATATGCCCACACCTTCATAGTATTTAGACATAACTTGGTTGACGAATTCCTTTCCATTATCTGTTCGGATGTATCTGACGTTTTGTTGAGACCAACCTTATTTGCTTAATAAAGGTGTGATGACAAACTCGGAGTTCATCCTTTGATCTCAAAAACTTTACCCATGTGATCTTGATTAGTCATCCACGTAGACTAAATGTATTTCTTCCCTAATACTCTGGACATCTCATTGGACCACACAGATCATGTGAAAAGGTATAGCAGAACTTCCATAGTAAGTGGTTTTCAGATTTGGGTTTATCGGAGAACTCTTTGCCTTTTCAGTGACAGGCTGAGCAAAGAGGATCTTTTTCAAACTTCAATCTTAGTGACTCTAACCATATCTTTCGACAAGGATCATTGATTGTGCCGAAGTTTAAATGGTTTAAACAACGATGCCACAACCATGATTTAGACTTGGAAGCTTTGGACAACAAGCATATTAGAGAAGACTTCATCATATCATCAATCGATATCGTGTACAAATTGGTACGACGACTACCTTTAAGTAAGTCTGCGCCATTAATATCACAAACAAAGCAAGAATGCTTTCTGAAGGCAACTTTAAGATCAGGATCACAAAATTGTCCTACAGAGAATAGATTGTGTCCAAGTCCCTCCACGTAGTATACTCTGGAGATCACACTGTCACCAATAACATAATCTCTATAACCCATGATAGCTCCGAAGTGATCATTCCCGAATCTGACTGACCCGATAAACTTTTCCACAAAGTTCTTGAGGTTTGAACGATTCTCCGTCATATGTTTTGAACAACCTGAGTCCAGATACCAAAGGATGAACTGTACGACCTGCATTTGAAAACAACGATGTGAGATTTTTGGAATATTAGTTCGCCAATTTTGTTGGGGTCCTGGTGGTTAGCAGTTATGATAGAACATGCCAGAAAGCTTAGTTAAAAGGACACAGTTCGCCTAAGGCAATTTCTTCTTATGGGTTCTCCATTGATAACCACATTAAGTTTTTCCTAAGGCGACTTTCTTTCCTGTGGATCCCATTGATAACCAACATTAGCAAATAGTTTGCCCGTTGCTTATCCAAACCCAGCTGGTCTTGTTCAAACTGTTATCAGACAGTTTGCCTTTTGGTTTCCAGATCTGCTTCCCTTTATTCAAGACAATTTTAACAGTGGGGGTAGCATTCACAGAATTCAAGATATTAACAACACACATTTCATGACTTGCAGAGTTTAAACATTGTATAATTTTTGCACACAGATTCAAATTCGAATTAATTACAACAAGCGTAAAGCTATGCTAGAATCACCCGATTCACTTTTGTCCAAACTGACTTTTTTGTCCTAGGGTGGCTTTCTACTTTCTTCTTATTCTCAGTCTTAGCAGGCAGGATCCTATTTTTCTTTGTATTGCTTCTAGGCTTTGATCCGCTTGCTTTAGTGGAAGTGTTTTACTCTTTGGCCTGTAGAATGAATCACATGGACATTAGTCTGTTGAACTTTCGTGCACTTCGTGTTTCTGTGTGTTACTAGATGAAGTTCCTGGTTTATCATTAAAAGTTACTTGCTTTTTCCTAGTTACAGGGGTAGAGGGAGCCTTGTTATCTCTTTCATTGAAACTTTTTGGGCAAGTGCCAATCACATATTCTAGCAATTCCTGAGATAGCTTAGTGTATTGACAAGCATAGTTAAGTGCATTATCCAGTGGTTTAACTACTCTAGCTTCCTCTACAATCTCCCTAACTGTTTCTACACTCTCCTTAAGATGGTAATATAGGGTAAATGAGACACTCCTATGTTCTTAAGGGGATGCAGGATGGGTTTAAATCACTAGCATGACATGCCAGGCGCAAAGAAACCTTTTGTTTTGACAGAACTTCTAGTGGCAACTTTCAAATTGCCTTCTAATTGAGCCTTTAGATCCTCAATCTGTGTTAACAAGGAAGATGTCTGTTCATTAGTGCTAGCACGCGTGATCTTAATAGACTCAAACAATTCCTGTAATTATGCTTACCTTCCTATTCTGCTCTAAAACGATCTGTTTGTTCAAGACATATCGTGATAACATCGTTAGCATTATAAGGTCTCAACTTCTGTCATTCAACATTAAGAGACTAGAACTTTCAGTCTCTACTTACGTTGTCCTTTTCGATGAATCTATAGTTTCCTGATTCATGATCTTAAAGAATGAGTTAAAATCAGGAGCTTCCTGTGATGCTTGAGATTTTTAATTATTAACAACTTTCCTGAAGATGTTGATACTTTAATTGCCAATTTAGTATTCCTTCAAGTTTTTAAAATATGTTTTGACCTCATTACGAACTTTAGACATCTCAGCTTCAAGATCATACAACGTGATTTTTCCCACATCAAACATCAGTTGATTCGACAACAATAGCAGTCAATTCTCATTTTCAATGAGAAGAGTTTTTTCTTTACAATTTCCAGGCACATTCTTGTCCACGACATTCTGATCCACCTCATCTGACATTTGATCAAAAATTTCTTCTAGTACTTTAACTTCTTTAAAGAGGGCCGTTTGAACTCCTGCAAAGTGTTCTTTAAGAGTTTTGAAAAATGGAATAACTTCAGTGAGGTAACATCTTTTTGTTTGCTCAAAACCTCTTTCCCCTTCTGTAACACCTGTTGGGGTGATTCTCTTTTTGCAAGTTTTGTCAAATTCCGTAAAAAGTTATGTGAGTACATAAAGATTAATCTTCACTTGACTTTTAGTTGGAAGAACTCTGGGGACAAGCTTGAACAGATATTCGTGGATACACTGTCAATTGCTGAAAGTGGTTTTGGAACTGAGGGTCTCAGCCTTTTCCTGTTTTTATTATCTATGACCAAAAAATCTTTATCTGTTCTGGGGTCAGATTTCTTTGTGGAGCAAAGGTTGCAAGAAGGTTCTCCTTCGAGTAATCTGGGGGGGCAATCCTAACTTTATTTTCCACACATAGAGGGCTTTTCATTTTCTCCATCATTCTTTTCCTAGTTATCTCAGCTATCTCACGAGTATCCTCTGAGTCATGTACAACAGTGGGTGTATGATTGGTCGTGACAAGTACATGACCATTATAGAGAGCAGACTGAGCTTGCTTTGCACGAGTGAGATATAAGGGATTTTTGTAGCCTATTGCTACCTTGTTCTTTTCATCATAAAACGATTTTGGTTTACATAACATGTGAACCGTTTGAACAGACTGATCTTGTTTGTATAATCTATCTTCAACCTTTTCTTTTAGCCTTTTTATGTCTAAAAACTCTTCAAGGAATTTGTCTTCTTTTTGTTTAAAATCCTTTTTCAAAATGGTTACTTCTTCTGTCTTTGACTTATAATGGCCAACGGTAGAACTAAGTAGTATTTGTACTGAATGAAGTTCTGATTTTAAAGAAGTTTCCTTTCTATTTCGGTCTGAGATAATTATTCTCATTTGTTCATCAATTTTTCGTTCTCTATCAGTTAATTCAAACTTTGCCCGTTTTTCATACTCCCCGACCAGTTCCTTATATCTCGCAAGTTCAGAGGTCAATGAATCATTAACTACCTTGTCTGGCTTATTTGCTAATCTACTTTGTACACCCTGTTGAACACCCTCTTCATGCATTTCATTGATAATTGACATTAATGCATCATTTTGTACAGAAGATACATTACTTTGTACACCATTTTCTTCGTTGTCTTCCAGATACTGATTATACGGAATAATATTACTATCACTCGTATATTCAGCATTAGAGTCAACAACGTAGTTGTGTTGTACATCGTTTTGCATCTCGTGTACTTCATGATACTCATCCATATGATCTACAAAGGTATCATGATCTTGTACCTCAAATGGAGTATTCGAGTCATGTGATGGCCCGGCTTCATCGTAGATTGGATCTTCAGATGAAAGATTTACCATGAACATGGTCTGTACATTAGGAGCCTCATCAACATCAGAGTCGAATGCATCACATTGATCAGCTTCAAAGATATGATCCACATTGAGTGCCAAATCATTCTCGGGTGAATCATCTACATCATCATCAAAGTTGGTAACCTGTTCTCCTGCAAGAAACAACGACTGTTCTTCATCCAGTACTGCACCATTCTCCTGGGCTTGCATTAGTAGCATCTTGTCCTTGAAGTAGTCTGAATCCTGAAGTCGCTTTGGCCTTGGACATTCTCGTGCTATGTGCCCTAGTCCGTTACAGTTAATGCCTCCTCTGTTCTGACCTCCTACATTCCCAGCTACAACATTTCCTCTTGCATTGTTTCTC
>BQNB010200993.1:0-10947 GCA_026074375.1 Tanacetum coccineum
TTATTTATTCCATTAAAAACAATGCAGATAAACTAAATTAACTACATTTATATTACATTTATAGAATGCGAGCTGCGAATTTAATCTACATACCCTTAGAAGTAGCATGGCTTTGCAATAGCCTCCACATCAGACTTTCTTTAGCTTAAAACCAGGCTTTGCTTGTATGCTTTTAAGTTATCAGGAATCTCAAAATTGTAAATTAGAAATCGGCTTCCTATGCAGCACAATGCCCCCAGCAGCAATAATAAGGTCCTGTAGATATCCCTTATAAGAAGCTACAAAATCCCCCACTAAAACAGAATTTTAGACCATTAAAAAGCGTTGGTTATCACAAAAAGATTTTAGGTGAATAAGCAGCATTATATAAGGAGATCATATTAGAACTAAAGGGATATGCCGTAGCTCAACATTACTTTTAATACACCAAGAACCGGCCTATTAGGACCACCCTTAAATCCATTAATGTCGAGATTAATTTCATATAGCTGTTAATCAACATGTTTCTTGACCTCCAAGAAAGTCTTTATCCCTTTTATCACATATAATGAATCAAAATACTTTCTGATGGACACTCAAGGGGTCTTCCAAGCAAGCCATTATCCCTTTTAACATTAAAAAATGAATCAAAATACTTTCTGACGGACACTCAAGGGGTCTTCATTTTACCTTTAACACTAATAAATCAAAATACATGATTAAGAACTTTATAAAATTATCAACCTGTGTATAGGATCCTACAATAAAGCACCAGGACGTACCAACGTGGTTCTAAACTTTTAGGGGAAGTCGAGAACTGCAACATCCCTACGTACTTGGACAAAGATTTACCACTTCAAGCGGTCATTGAACCTAAGAAACAAATTGAAAGAAAAACAAGGTGAAAATCAACAATGCCAAAAAGTAGTCAACTACTGCATTTACAGTTGCCAATTCATTTATAGTGTATATTTGCTATCAGGTTCCAGTTAGCAAATAAAGATTAAGAGCTTAAATATGTACATGAGCAAGACTCTAAATAACTTACTAATACGTTATATGGCAACCTGCAAAAAGAAAAAACCTAACACATGCATACACAATCTTTGATTAGGGTTTTGAGAAAAAACATATACCTTGAAACAAAACAAAGAAGATGACAAACCTGCAAAAAAATACCACCATATGCATACACACAAAAAAACACAATTTATTAGGGTTTTGAGAATAAAGAAGACGTTCCTTTTTTTTGTTTATAATGGCAAATTGCAATAAAGAAACACACCAACATATGCATACACAATCTTTGATTAAGGTTTTGAGAAAAAAACATATACCTTGAAACAAAACAAAGAAGATGAGAAATCTGCAAAAAAAACATATTCATTAGGGTTTTTGAATTTGGATTAACTTTAAAACTAATGGATATATATCTTGATATATTTTCAAAAATTAAAAGATATCTTTTTGAAAATTAAAACCATGTCATATATGAAGTAAATTTAGAAGTTATAATATATTAATAATATTTTGCAAAGTAAAACACAAATTACCTCTTGGCTTAGTTGGTTAACATGATTGGATATTAACTATAGGTCACAAGTTCAAACCTTGCTATTGCCAATATTTTTAGAAAAAAATATGAAATTTAATGCAAAAATAAGTAAAAATCTGAAAATTCAAAATTAAAGGCAAAAAAAATTATAAATTCAAAAATTATTTAAAATTAGTGTCTTGTATGTGCCATGTCATCGTTGAGGTGGCGTTGAGTCACTATTTCATATTAATCCAGTCATAGTTAGCCCCATATATAAGTTATATATATATATATACTAGTTACGTAACCCGCCCGACGGGCGGGTTTGTTTTGAATTTTTTATGGTTTTTTTATTACCTTAACGTTGTGAGTGTTGGATGTTTAAGACGAATCTGACTAATTAAAAAAGTGAACATACACTTATACAAACATAATCAAATCAAATTAGATAATAACAACAAAATTTAAAAAATGACAAACCACAAACGTAGCCTGCAATCGTAATTCATCATGCTGTCACAGTTAATTAACTCGATGTCCCAATTCTTCAGCCCGTTGTTTCAATTCTTCAAACTGTTATGTTACATCATTCTATAATTTAGCGGCAAATATCTCCAGTGCATTAAACCGTCATTTCAAAGCAAGAAAGCGTTCTTCCAATGCATCACCACCTTATTCCAATTCTTTAGCATTCCGTTTTAAAGTATCAGTTGTAATTCATCACGCTGTCACAATTCGTCAATTCGATGTCCCAATTCCTTAGCCCGTTGTTTCAATTCTTCAAACTGTTGTGTTACATCATTCCAAACTGCGGCTGATGCGGACAACTAAGTAGATGTAAATTACAATGAGTTTTAAAGAGACATACCTATGGTTTCTCGCACAAACAAAAAATTCAAGACGGCCAACCTGCAAAGGGCTGCAATGAAACCAACATATAGTATCCAATATATCTTACTTAAGTGCGGTCAGTTTTATTAATTGCGTGATTATGACCACGAATCTGTGAGTAGATTACCGAAGCTAAAAAAATAATACATAGAAAAAAATGTTTAGTTTATAGAAAGAGGAAAAAAAGATTAGTACCTGCTATTTGTGTCATAATAGTAGCCGTTGATTGAGCCATCCACACAAGAAAAACAAACATAGTAAAAGCCAGCTATGATCAATCCACAATCAGATCCAATGTTCACAAAGTATTGCTCTTTCCATCTCTGCATTACAGGAGATAGAAGGAATAAGTCACCTAGAATAACATACCAAATGACAAAAAAGAATGACTAACCAAAACATGCTATAAATAAGAGTGGCAATCAACTGCAAAATAAACTATGGATGAATAAATGTTTGATAACACTGATGATAATGAACCATTTGATCAAACTAATACTTATCGAGTCGCAAAAACAATCTCCTTTCTAATCTGAAAACAGGTACAACAAAAGATACATTTTCATCACCTGGAAAAAAGTATATAAGAAAGACCATTGTTAAGATCAATCAAGCCAACAAAGTAATTAGAAGTAGCAATTTCAGCGCAATTATTTAAAACTTATATAAATGGTTCTTTAATGTTTGTTCTGTCAAACACGTGTAACAAAATATATAAATGAAGTCAAAAAGAAAAGGATACAATGGGTTGAACTCGCACAAATACTTAATTATTCAATCAAAAAACTAACTTATTTAGTTTTCTGGAACCCGACCCATTGATATATATTCGGGAACAAAATGTATCTGGTAACCGGCGTCATTCGGAAAAAGGCCAGCTTGCCACCTCTAATTGAGTTATCTGTTGGTAGTTTACTCACATTCTTTAACCGTACAAAAACCAATATGGCCTGAATATCAACTAGAGTCCAAAATTATAATTTTTATATTCTATTATATATTATATATATATAAAGGTATAGTTTACCAAACAATCAGTGCTACACCAAGTAACCTCCAACCTTCGACATTATCCGGATTCTTTAAACTTCTGCCTCTAAAGCAAGAACTGTTTCACTTAAAAGCCCTTTACGGAATAGTTCCTGACCTTCTCTCATAGGATCAGGATGCCCGACATGCATGGATTCAAATCAGAAAACTCATAAACTCCCCTTGAACTATCAGTTTCTACTTTATAACAGCTTGCTCATTTAAATACCTATTCGTACCAATAAACAAAAATATTAAGCAAGGATATCCATTAATTTGTTCCTACGTCCAGTACACAGAAAAGTAATATAAAACAATAAAAAGAGATAAGAATAATATGCCCAAAAAAAACTGTACTAACAACTAAAATGCCCTTTTTTGAAGATGTGAGGATTTGTTAAATTACCTGGATACCCTAATCAATAGACAACTAAAATTAGAAAATTTTGCGGAGGAAGTGAGCTAAAAACGTTTTTTCTTATATGAGTGGGCTAGGCTACACCTTTTATCTTATATGAAGGGATGTTGATCCCGTTCACCCTTCTTAACATACTATTGGGGTGGTCTTGGTACAAAACCTGGAAGGATGTTTTCGATTGTTGCAATCACATTTCTAAAACCTAATCCGAGATTATGCAACACTTTAATCTGTTCGGTTACAAGACGTTCAGTATTCTCCTGCATGTACGCAAACAACACGAGTTAGTAAAAATGACGAACATGAAGAATTGTTTACAATGTTCTTACCTTCTTTTTTCCAGATTTAGAAGTTATAGCTTGTGGTTCTGTCTTTAACAATACCGTATGCGTATATTCAAATATAGTACCGGTCTCTAGGCTGATTTTTGCTACCTAAAAACAAACAGATACAGATTAATTAAAAAAAATTATAAATGGTTTAATTGGGTTAGACATTTTATAGCTAAACATGTTGACCTTGTCTTCAAGCTCTTTATCTTGTGAAAACCATGCTTGTGTTGTGTATGAATCATTAATCTGGTTCTTTGCGAGGATCTGGTAATGGCGATGGAAAAGATTGTTATTTTTTCTCTGTTAGTAGAAAATCAGATATTATTTTTCTTAATTTCATATCAGAATCACCAAAAGGGTACCTTAATAAGGGGTATGATCGTTGCTCCAAGTGTTGTACATTCTAATTCAATAGTAGAGTGTTACATATTAGCACGAATGCCCCTGAAGTTATCAGTGTGTTAGAAGAATCACCCTATGTTCTACCCACAAACCAGCAATGCCCTTGTCAGAACATAGGTCCCGGAATTGTCAACGATAGAATCTGTTGAAAAGAAAGATTTAAATACAGTTAAGAATACATGAGCAAACATTGTAAACGTCAAATCAAATATAATGAAATAGCAAAGAATGGTTATCCACCCCGTTGGCTCTATTCATTCTATACCTTCTCATGAAAAGGATAAACAGCGTATTAAGATTACAAATTTATGTGTTGACTATCTACATGCATTGTGAGAATCTCATGATGTTAGTCCTCATATAAACAACCCATAAAATGCTTAGGAGAAGAAATTCAAATCTAACTTCTATTATTAATCTAATGTATCTAATACAATGTGGGGAGGTCCTTACATGGAAGACAAGGTATACAAACCTAAACTTGTCTTGGGAGTGTCCTTTGCTGCTCCTATTATTGGCAATGGGGCCAATGAACGCGTTGAAATAGCAATTCTTGAATAATCTACGTTGTTAAGTTGATAATGAATCTTTTTTTTCGATTTCGTTTCTTTGGATTCCATCCCCTCTACAGGTCAAATATAAATCCTAACAAACAATCAAGTTAAATAATGAAAAATTTGCCATATGCAAGTAGATGTCTTACCATATAGGTTTTGTCTCATTGGCCAATTGTCAATCCCAATATTTTTCGGTCTTGGTCGTCTTCTTCTTCTTCTCACCTGGCCGGAAAAATCAAAGTAAATAATATTACTTCTTCATACAAATAACGGGTCAAGAGTTCTGTACGGATCAAATGATTTTGTAAGGGTTGGAGGTTGACTCTTGTTTTTAGGTAATGTAAGGAAGCAAGTATACAGACTACAAATCGTGTTAAGAAGTGACCCTCGCCAATCGGAATCAAAGTCGGTATGAATAATTGTTTCACATAGCCAGCATAAACAATAGAATTGTAAACTAATTCCCAAGAGCACATGTTCGTATTGGTGCAAAGTACTTTGGAACTAACCAGTATAAGCAAAGCTGTATGCGCAGAGTACGTCTCTGTCCTAGGAATTTCATGAGATTTACGATTTGATCTGTGTTTCATCGACTTATCCAAGGCCCGCCGAGCTATCCTGTCATACGAAAAGTAATAAAATAATGAATAATATAATCATTAATATAAAGTATACTCGCAAAGTTCATAACCGGCAACATTGACTGTCCACACGTCCCACTTCATGGGCAATAAGTGGGGAAAAAATGTTTAGACAGCAGCCTATTCTAAGGGAGAGTGTCCGAGGCATAACTGTGAAACGGGACTAATAAACAGGATGATTTCACTTTACATTCCGTGTACAATATAACAAATTAGCATTTACAATCTATTGTATAGATTTTACCTATAAACAGCCCCTTATGGAAAAAATCAATGAGTCACAATTAATAAACTACCAATATCTATAAGCTCAAAGACGTTGAACTATTAAAATGCAAACCTTAATTGTTTCGCCTCTAAAGACCGTTTGAGCCATACAACACGGCAGTTGAGTATCATCCCTGCTTTGCGCCTATAATAGAAGCTTCCATCGTCCTATCCTCCCCATATGAAGCATCTGATGACAGAAGCCATCCTAACATTTTAAGATGAAAGTATAATCTCATTGTATATTTCTTAGAACACACTAGAAGCTGAAAAAGGATCGTCTGTTTGCATCATGATTTTCGCACCAAATACATGTAAAAATTGCTATGAGTTTTTTAATTGAAATGAAAAATGGTACATATCTAATCTTTAACAATGATCCAGCATTTAACTCTAATTGAAAGAGACAAAAATGCGCAAGTTAAAAATACAAATTGAGACGAAATCCCTTGCATGTACAAAATAAAGCGAGTCGATAGTAAATATAGCAAAAACCGAATATGGTTTGGCGAGAATAATCTGCTCCTGACAACAAGACATCGAGCACATAAATTTATGTCAAAACATTCTTCACTCATATGACCCTAAACTTATTACAAAGTGAAATACTAAACTTTTGTAAGATTTGTTAGTTTGCTTCTCATGTATAGCACCTTACCCTATCTGGAGTGTTTTCTTCTTCTCGCCTCCTTGGGTTCTTCCCCTCTTCTAACCTGGGAAAAAAGTGTCATCAACAACCGTATTTAGTTAAGGCAACTTTTTCACCAACATTTTGACATTCTGTAATTTCCTTTTATACCGGGAGATACATCACTACATGTCAAAAGGGAAGGCGTGTCCGAAAACAACAGAGAGACCAAAAAAATTACCTCAACTGTCCTTGATTTTTCTTGCCATGTGTAAATGGGGAAGGAAACAAATTGTGAGATATTTTTCACGCAAACCCTGGACTGTTTGGCTCCAGTGAACTCTGTATAGATAAGAATTGGAGAAAACTAAATTCAACATAGTATATAATAAAACATACACTAATACATAATCAAAATGACTTTCCCAATAACGACATTGACAACAAAGTATCCCCAGACAACAACCTGCAAAAAAAAAAAAAAAAAAAAATACCTGCGAAAAAAAAAAAACGTGTTTTAGAATTCCAAATAATATAACATGAGTTATCATGCAATTCTCTCAGGATGATGGCGTGATAAAGAAGGTATTAGGGTTCGTATGTATTTGGGTTTCTTGATAAAAGGTGGCGTATCTATGTACTTAGATAAATATCAAAGCTAATTCGTACTTTTTTTGTAGTTATAATATATCTTTAAAAGCAATATAAAATTAGATATGATACCTAAATTAGAAAGTGATCCATATAAATAAAAATTTTGCAAAGTAAAAAACCAATCACCATCATGGCTCAGTAGGTAAATTTTAGAACATATGTACAAAAATACAATTATTGAAGGCGTGCATGCATGTTTTTGGTGGTTCTGTCAGTTCTCGCACTATATATATAGGCTCCGGTTCCGTTGAGAATGTTTTTATTTTGAGAAGATTGAGAAATCTACGTTTGAGCAAATTGATTCATATTTTTTGATTTGATTCACAAGTAAACATCATTTAATAGTGAATCAAAGCTATAAATCACAAATTTGATTCACAAATCATTGCTAAAATCGAGTTATGGTAATGATTCTTTTAATTTGTATATAATATTTAGTATTTTACTTATATTGCAAAAACAAGAGATTTTTTAACATTGATTCGAATTTTTTTACACATTTTGAATTATAATCAAATTAAAATGAGTTTTACGCTTAAAAAACTTGAATCAAAGTTAAAAATCTATCATTTTTGAAAACCTTCTCAATCTTTTCAAAATAAAAACCTTCTCAATCGATCTGAATTATATATATATATATATATATATATATATATATATATATATATACATATATATACATATATACATATACATATATATACATATACATATATACATATATACATATACATATATACATATACATATATATACATATACATATACACACATATACATATATACATATATACATATACATATACATATACATATACATATATACACATATACACATATACATATATATATATATATTACAAAAACGAGAGATTTTGTTTAACATCTGATTGAAATTTTTTTACACATTTTGAATTATAATCACAGTAAAATGAGTTTTACGCTTAAAATAACTTGAATAAAGTTAATATCTATCATTTTTGAATACCGTCTCAATCTTATCAAATAAATTACTTTATTCGATCCGAATTCATATAGGCTCCGGTTCCAGTAAGAAGGTTCTTTATTTTGAGATGATTGGAGGAATTAATATAGTAGTTTGAGCAAAATTGATTCATATTTTTTGATTTGATTCACAAACGTAAACAACATTTAATAGCAAATCAAAGCTATAACCATTTTAAGTGCGAGAACTGCAAGAACTCTTCTAAACCAATCATATATTTTTAAATATTAAGGATTTTTATTTAATCCAAAAGGGTATATTAGTAAAACACATTTTTTATATAAATTTTGAATTTTTTATTTAAATCCCGTTTTTTTAAACCCTTAATTTTCAAGATTAATTTTTTTCAGCAGGTATGTTTTAAAATGTTTAGTGCATATGTGTTTTTCTGAATTAATTTTTTATTTTACTTTTTGTAATAATTTTTGTAACATGTATGTTTTCAATAGTAAAGTGCATATGTGTTTTTCAATAATGTAAATTTATAGTAAACCAAGATATTTTGTACTCCAACTATTAACTTTTAGATGAAAAAGAAAACGATATATCGACAATGATTACCAAATTACAGAACATGTGTGAAAATTCAGTAAATACATTATCATGTCTTTTATTTGTTACAAAAGCGTAAAAGGCTAAAACAAAACATGTAGGATCATTTTTTATAAGTCCATTTGTGTTCTTCTTTCATTTTCTAGGCATACACAGGTGCATTCGTCGTCTTTGTGATCTTGAACTGATGATCTTGAAGGATGTGCCGGATTTTTATTTATTAGTGCATTGGTGTTCCTCGACGTCATGTACACATGTGTACTCACCTTTTCCATAATCTGGAACATACATGTAATACAATTAAACCGAAGATATTAGTTAACAAATTCATTACAACATATATGCACACATTCAAAAACACCTTCCAATAACATGTATGTTTGCGGTTTCTCATCAAATTCACTTGAGACCACATTAAACTTAAAAAAATCAAAAACATGATAATCACAAATAACACAAAACGTTCAGATTTGAGCTCACCAAATACATATTTGCACAATTCCAAAAACATATATGCACACATTCCAAAAACATATATGTTCACCATCCAATAACATGTGTGTTTGCGGTTTCTCATCAAATTCACATGAGACCAGATTAAACTTAAAAAATCAAAAGCATGATAATCACAAATAACACAAAACGTTCAGATCTAAACTCACCAAGTACATATCTCGCCAAATCTCAATCGTCAAATAAACACAAAAATCTAAACACGGATTAAACGACCAAACAATTATACCGTGATCATCAAAGAACCAAATACACATACCCAATACGTTCCAAACATCATCGAAACAAAGCATAGTCCTTTTGTCAAAACCTACACTAAAAAGTGCAAAGCTTTAAGAACCCACAAGAATCAACCATTTTCAACAAGACTTCTAACCAACTTATAGCCACAAGACCCACGAACAAAGACCTACAAAGAAGGTTTTAGTTTTTCATATCTATATTTTTTTTGCAAATCGAAACCAATATTTCATTCTTAGGTTTAAAGCCAAAAAAAATTATTATATCGAAGACCATCTTTTTCATATCAAAACAAAATTAAAAAGACATTCTATTTACACATTTTAATCAAAATGTATTAGACAATATTACCTGGTAACTTCTAACTCTTCAACCTTTATTAATAATCACGAACCTTTTTCAAATCATGTATTTCGAATAATATAATTCCGATTTTATTAGGGACTTTGTGATGAAGATTTTTATTTTGAGAAGATTGAGAAATCTACGTTTGAGCAAATTGAGTCATATTTTTTGATTTGATTCACAAGTAAATATCATTTAATAGTGAATCAAAGCTATAAATAACAAATTTGATTCACAAATCATTGCTAAAATCGAGTTATGGTAATGATTCCTTATATTTGTATAGAAGATTCAGTATTTTACTTATATTGCTAAAACGAGAGATTTTTTAACATTGATTCGAATTTTTTTAAACATTTTGAATTATAGTCACATTAAAATGAGTTTTACGCCTGAAAAACTTGAATCAAAATTAAAAATCTATCATTTTTGAAAACCTTCTTAATCTTCTCAAAATAAAAACCTTCTCAATCGATCCGGATTTTATACACACACACACACACACACACACAATCTAACAAAACCTTCTCACATCCACTCCGGATTTTATACACACAACATAAGACAGCACACACAACAACATATATATATATTATATAAAATATATATAGTATAATATATATCCTTCTCACGAATATTTGTCTTTTTATTTGATCTTTATCATATATATATATATATATATATATATATAGAGAGAGAGAGAGAGTTAGGATCAAATAAGAAGTTTTCTTAAAATAAGAAGGATAAGAAGTAACTATAACCGCATATCCGAGATGCACCGACTTAAATTAGATGCATCTCTATAATCTTAGATGCATTCTAATGCATCATAATGTTTTTTCTAGCTTTTAATTAGATGCATATACGTATATTAAATGCATTTTATTTTTTTGTTCATCTGCGTGTGCCGAAATCATCAAAATCAATTTGCACCATCTACACATCAAGTTAACATT
>BQNB010200998.1:0-10156 GCA_026074375.1 Tanacetum coccineum
AAATCCATATGTAAAATCGAAAAATGTTAGGAAAACACTTGGATGCATAAAGTATGCTTTTTGAAACATGACTTATTTTAAACAAACTAGAATAAGTTAGAAAAAAAAGATGTCGTTTGGAACATCTCTTTACTGTTAGTTAATAAATAGGCTCAAGCCCGTTTGTGGGTTTAGGGTATTAGGGTTTTACCACTATAAATAGTGGTCAATAATAAATCATACCTCAAGGGGTTTCATCATTCTACATTTACAACCATAAACTTTAACACATACTTATTTAGCAGTAATTCATACTTTTTTATTTTATTTTATTGATTTCATATATAATTTAACTCTTATTACATATGATTTTTTAAACACGTAAGTGAAACGTCATCTTATTCTTTTTTGACTCATTTAATATTACCCATTTGAAAGTGTGGACATGACGCTATTATTTGTGGATATTGAATCTTAAACACAATTTTACAAAATTTAATAAATTATCAAGAAAACCGTTTATCGGACGAGTAGAGACCTAGTATTGCTCTAAAATCTAATTTTGATAACGTTACCGGTTTTTACTTAAAAGAATGGTGTTATTCAATTCATGGCAACATTATATAAACCCGACTCTAATAAAAGTTGGTGTGTCAAGTTAGTCAAGTATGATTTGTCCGGATAAATAAGTGTAGAATAAAAGAAATACAAATTAGAATAATAATTTTGTTAAAGAAAATTGAAAGCTAGATGAAAAAATATGTTATTACACCGGAGACTTGAATTGACATCCCAATCTCAAACATTATATTTACATAAACCTGTGAATTCACCAACTTTATGTTAACGTTTTAAAGCATGTTTTCTCAGGTCAATGAGGCACGAGGTGCTAAGGATACATTGGGGATACTCTTTTGGGGAGTCATGAATGTGTGGCAGGTTCACTTGAAGATAGTCCAAGACTAAAATGTCCTAGATATAAGTGTTTACACCTTATGGAAGCAAAGTTAGAAGAAAATAAAGAATAAATCCCAAGTCAACAAGGAAGTGCGCCGCACTTACATCTATGTGCGTCGTACTTATACCGGTAATAAATGAAATCAGTCAAAGCTCGAAGTGGGGGGTTTTTCCTAGATGTGCGCCGCACTTGTGTCCATCATTAATGAACTTTAACCGACAAAGGGCAAAGTACGTCCACATCTCGTTCCAAATGAAAGCAATAAACCTAAAACTCACCAAATGAACGGGCCTCATCCAACATCGGCAACACCCTAATTCCAAAAATCCCACCACATCTCGATCACGATTTTTGTAACTATATATTCCAACAACAGTGTCCGTCTAAATAAAGATCTATGGAAGCTTTGTGATGCAGGCAAGGAGTGGTGCAGATGTTGACATCGCACGAAAGTTATCAAATCAGTCGTCGCTTCGGATTCGTTCGTTTCATCAAAAACCACGTCAATCGAACTATTGGAAAATCCTAAGACAAGATCTGGATTTGGAGTTCATCATCGTTTGCTTCAATTGCACGCTTCGATCGAAAACTAAACCCCAACCGAATCAATCTCATCAAAAACAATCCGAAAACCCTAAACCCACGAAACGGGTCACGCGCAGTCACACAACGGGAGGACGATCTATGCATCTGTATCTGAATGGTAAGGAGGGGACCTCAAAGCAGCCAGTATTGGCCTGGGCCCAATAACAAAAAATAATCACAGCCCGTCGAAAACCTGATTTATGGAATTATCTGAAACTTGCAAGTGTAGTTTCTCGCAAAAGGTAAGAGAATTTACATCTAATAATGAAATTTATGCGTGTTTTAAAAAAAGAGGGATTCTCTGAGTACAGTGCTCAAATTACATGGGGGCAGGCCCCCACCCTGGCTCTGGATTGAATCAGCAGTGACGATTCAGTTAAAGTTTCAAAAAAATACGAAGATAGGAATTGTATTTACCCCCAAGCGAAAACTTGTTCACATAAATTTCATTCCCGATGAGCGAATGATCTGCTCGAAATAGATGGACCATGCCACTCAATGCAAGGACTTCTAATCATATAAAAGATAGCACGCAAGTTGGGGAGAAACGTTTCGTCAATTCGAAGAGGGGGGAAGGACGCTGATGAAAATAATGCAATTGAAGGTAATGCGTAATCAAAACAAAAATGAAAACTCACATCATGGATTCGTGTCTGGTTTCTATCAAGGGAGTCAGATACCAGGTTAGAGTTCGTGAGTTTGCAAATTGGGTACCTGATTTTGCTTCATTAGACAACATCTCACAACATGATTATGAATCCAGAGCTTCGGAAATGATCAGGATATAGCAGAAGTATAGTACGAGTCACAAGAAGAAGGGGAGATCAATGATAAGAAGAAGAGCCCAATGGGTGAACGAAATGAACGCGCTTCCAGGAGTAAATCGGTGGACTCCTTTGAAGAAGGCGAGATCATTGGTGAATCGGCAATGATGGAGTGGTCAAGATTGAATGGGAAAGAAAATTGGACGATGATGTGAAAAAGATATTGATCATTGTTCTAACAATGTTACTAAGAAATGTGGGGTGGGGTAAAATAATAATATGACTAATAATTGGAAGTGAGATACTGAGATCATTTATTGATGGTGATCGTGGTAAATCATAACCATTAGGAAGATAATGCGGATGTTAACCACGACTAACTCTCTTTGGAAGTTAATATCCCCAGAAGTTAGCAATTATTCTAGCATTGTGTCTCCATCTACCCCCCGGGTAATGATCAAAACACATGTGCTAAAGAAGTCTTGTTCTACGTGGCTTGATTATGTTGGTCCTCTAATTACTGACGAGCTAGATTCTGAAAAACGCTGAGCTATAAAGATCCCAAGGAATATTCAAGGTCGTCCTCCTCGCGCAATTACATATGTAGAAAGATTATTTTCCCAATCGATCTTACACGATTTGGAGTTATTAGGCAATTTAAAAGAAGCTGCTTATTCTCCTAACAGCAATGCATAAAAGAGGACGAACAAAGAATGCCGGTTAGGATCTCTTTGCATTGTAGGTACATTGACGAACGGGTGTTCGGCTTTCGTCATGGGAGGTCTTTTTTTTTAGGTGTCGCGTTGGCGGATCTCCCTTCTGATTCAGTAGCCGACGGTTGTTTTGCGTGTTTGTTTTTGTATCTTTAGAACTTATTCTGTTTCTATTTTTTCTTAGATGTCTGTTTGATCGAGATTTGGCGTAGATAGACATTTTCTTGCTAGCTTCTTACTAGAATTTTTTAATAAAATTTCTAATTGCCGTTCAAAAAAAAAAAGAAGTCCGTCACACTTTTATATTTGTGCCCACGCTTCTGGCCTCGCTCAGCCTAAAAAGCGTCGGATTTCCAGCCTATTATCATATAATCCATATACACTTTACACACAACTCATATCATCATTTCTACTCTCCAAATCCACGAAACTCAAGAAGAACATCAAGAAAAAAGGTTTAAAATTTGGTTGTATAAAAAAAAGGGTTATATATAGTTTGGTTATTTGTAATCGGGTTAACCATCCGTGATCTAGCCGAATCTTGTATGCTCTTATTACTCTCCATATTTTGTTATTATGAACTCGATAAGCATGACTCAGGCTAAACCCCTTATGACACTCGTAGTGTTAATATGATTAAAGAAGCTTTGTATTATTATGATCTTGTCAATACATGTTTATATTGCAATCCTATGTGTCTAATCTTATAAACTATTGTTTATCTCTTTGATTGTACATGCATAATGGATAGGTCGAAAAATGAGACCCATTGTGTAGTAGATGGTTTTAAAGATTTATGCTTAGGCTTTCTTACACTTTAGTTGAAAAATCCGCTATGTTAATTACAATAAACAAAAATAATAGTGACTTGCTGATTGTGTGACACATTAGATTGAGTCATTAAATATGAGTCCTTGAGTCCCAACAGGATTAAATACTGGTGAAAAACATTCTTTTGACGAAAAAGATTTTCCATGAATTAAGAATAGCAATGAGATTAAAATTACCACCATTGATATTGAATTATACATGAAGCATCCAAAGTAGCACTGAGATATCTCTTACTATAATCACTTAATTTATCTTAATCCATCATTATATTTGCACAAGTTTATTGTTATTTTTTTATTCATTAGGACTTATAACAAACATAACCAAAATCCTGTGGACGACAGCTCGTCCTAACCTGAACATACTATACTATATACGGGGGTTATACTTTACTCGTGTGTTGGATTAAAATTCGGTAAATCAGTATTATAAATTTAAAGCTTTTACACAACACATCAAAGTTTTTTGGCGCGCTGCCGAGGGATTTAAGGGAATAGATCCAAAGTTTTGTCCTCATAAGATTTTGATGGAAGATAATGTTAAACCCACGGTCCAACATCGAAGAAGGGTTAACCCAAAAATTCATGAGGTTATCAAGAAAGAAGTTATCAAACTTCTTGAAGCCGGATTGATTTACCCTATCTCCGATAGTCCGTGGGTGAGCCCCGTCCATTGTGTGCCCAAAAAGGGTTCAGCAGGGTACACAATACATTTCATGTATCCAACTTGAAGTTCCTCAAGAGTTGAACTTCCTCAAGAGTTGAGCAGGGTACAAAATACATTTCATGTATCCAACTTGAAGAAATGTTATTCCGATGAACCATTAGCCGTTCCGTTGGAAGGACTTCATATTGATGATAAGCTACGTTTTGTGGAGGGACCCATAGAGATCATGGATCGAGAAGTCAAACGGTTGAAGCAAAGACGTATCCCAATTGTCAAGGTTCGATGGAACTCGAGGAGAGGTCCTGAGTTCACATGGGAACGTGAAGACCAATTTCAAAAGAAGTATCCGCATCTCTTCACTAAACCTGTACCTTCGTCAAGTGTCGCGACTTGAGCCTTGAGGACAAGGATCTTCTAATAGGTGGAGACTGTAACATTTCGCATTTTCAGGTCATTTACGACTTCATTTATTCTATTATTTATTTTTAGGCTTTTACGCGTTCGCTTTTAATTTTTACCGTTAAGCTAAATCGCGTAAGCTAAAAATGATCATTTAACGTAAACGGGCACCAAGCAATTAAATGTTACATCAAGTAAGTGTTATAAAGTTATTAGGATGATAATTTATAACTTTACGCTTTTTATTTTTATTGGTTACGTAAAATGTTTACGTAACGCAATAAAACCACACTTTTGCATGCATGGCAAACCATAAACCCATCTACATTTCAACAAATACCCACTAATACCCACAATACTCAAAAATCTCATAAACCTTTATCTAAATCAGCCCCTAAGCGAATTTTACATATATATGGCATATACTACTTGAAATTAATTCAACAACTCTCCACTAACAAACTTAAACTACATTATTTGTTAACCAATGGATCAAAGAACTTTATTTTGTCTCTCTTCTTGTTCCAGCCCACGTCTAAGTATGCATGAACATCAAGAAACCAAGTGACAAGCATGAAAGCTTAGTCTTGTCATTCTTACAAGACACAAAAGCATTGTACCTACACTTACAATACCTAGATCATATTATAAACTTTCCTCTCTTGTCTCCCTTACATCCTAAACCCACGGTTAAACCATGAACAAGAAAGGAAAACATATCTCAAGCATGCAAGGTTATCATCAACACCTCAAACAAGTCATAAACTTGTTCCCCAAAACCCTAGTCATGTACAATATACATTAAATAACTCTTTTGTCCGTTCCTTGCTTCCAAAACTCACGACTAAGGCAAACCAACAAGAAAAGCCATGCTTACTAGCCTAAGTCATGTCAATGTTCCAAAGAGAACAACATGTTTTCTAAACCTACAACTCTAACAATATAAAAACTAAACCTAGTATGTACTTAATGAGTTAAAAACTCATTATGGTTCCCTCTTTTGAACCTTAAATTTGTCGAGCACAAAACACCCTCCAAAACCTTTTATGGTTTGATAAGGAGTGCTTTACTAAGCCTTGGTCTTGCTATATATAGTGGCAATAAAGGAGTAGGAGCTCACATAAACACTTAGACCTTCACCATAACGTGAACAAGAATTACTATCAAAACTCACTCTCTTGTCTCTCTTGCTCACGAATCAAAACAGCTGCCTCACACCCTTCATAGTTTCAATTTCCAAACTTGTTCAAATGTCCTAAGATGCACAAAACACCATTCGTAGGCCATATAAAAGATATTGGTTAGCTTGGTTGGTTTATTAGTAAAGTGTTATACAAGTGGATCAAAGCTAGGGCTATTCTCTTTGGAAATTTGGTTTCGTTAAGGGTTATTAGGTTTGGGTTTTGATCACAAGGGTTTGATCATTTTTCTTCACTTATCAAGCACTCATCTAAGGTTACCTAATCTTTTCAACATGTTAATTTTATGTTTTATATAATTGTGTATAGTTAAATCATCATCGCCCCACCAGGTTTATTTTATAAAGTTAAATTAAATGTCATGCTATACATACACGAATTTCATTTCTTTGTGGTTAAGAGAAATGATGTTTTAAAATATGCTATTATGTTTTAAAACAAGGATTTACAAGCAATGGATAATTATTATAATTATTTGTCAAGTTATGATTATTTATTTATTTATAAAGTTTAGATAAGTAAATAAAGATGTTGGACAATTTTCTTGGACAATATGGACTTATTATGATGGACACAATGTAGAGGACTTAATTTATATATGATGGTTGTTAATTTATAAATTGGAGGACTTTTGGTAACTTTATTAAGTTTAAAAGTGTATAAAACAAGTTAATTAAACTTTTATTTTTACTGTTGATTCGAACTATTTAATAATTACTTTATATTTTATAAAAATAATACATCTCACAAGGATCGTAAGCATGTAAGGAACTTGAAAATCCGAATTATAACGAAGAAGTTATGATGTTTGCAAGATTATACGTAAAAGTGATTTTATAAAAGTATTTTTATAAAAACCGTAAGGATTTCGAATCTGATAAAATGTGGACTTATTTTTCTTAAAAGAAACAAGTAATAGGATTATCAAAACAATGAAGGTACATAAAAACGATTTAAAATGAAGAAGATATGCTATTACAAGTTTGGCAAAAAAAAAGTATTTTTATACAAGTAATTTTATAAAAACATGCTATTGTTCATAACAGTGGGCTGTTGGGAAATAATTTTCTTAGATAGAGTTTTTAATTACGAAGACGTAGACATAAGAATCACTAAAAACCGAATTAAAACGAATGAGATACAATTAATATACGATATCAATAATTAAAATTTATAAAAAGTATTTTAATAAATTATAACACTTTTAACTATGAATATAATAAATGTAATATTTGATTATATTTTTCAAATACGATTCCATACATATAAAGTAACGTAGAAACCGAGGATTTAAACGAAAAGATAAAACACGTTTTTATTAAAAGTGACATTAAAATTTTGCTAAACCTTATAAATATATTTTCCCTCAAATCATTAAATAATTATTTATATAAGAAATTATATAATAATACATCAAGGTATTTGGCAAATAACAAATTGTTGGAACAAGGTATATCATTTTACAACTACATACATGGACATTTATTTACAAGTCCAAATTATATTGTATAATTTAAAATTAAACAAACCAGTTTAGGTGGTGATGTAACTAATTTAAATTATATGTGGTATTAGTTATACAAATACATGGTACTCAATACGACCTATATTTATTAGGATGCCTTCGTACATCGGTTGTCCGATTCCTTCACTTGAATTATTTCACTCACTGAAATCATTTACTGAGATGGAAAGTTCATAGCCCATGTTTTTACAATTACAATGAATTTACGAATTTTAGGGTGAGAAACATGGATTGTTTTACAAATTG
Source organism: Tanacetum coccineum (assembly GCA_026074375.1). NCBI lineage: Eukaryota > Viridiplantae > Streptophyta > Magnoliopsida > Asterales > Asteraceae > Tanacetum > Tanacetum coccineum. The sequence goes on from BQNB010200998.1 coordinate 7,866, forward strand.
GACGCAAGTGTACATTTTAACATGATTACGTGTTTGCCTAAGTAGCGATAACCCACTAAGCCCATTATCATAAACTGTCAATTACTTTGTGTAAGCGCGAATGTTATAAAGAGATCTATTTAGGATTGACATCTATGTTCGGGTGAGTAGCGCTCACTGTGCCAGTTTGCCAGACAACAGACGTATATCATGTCGGATTTGGATGTTCGGTTAGAACATCATCAAGGGCAATGTAGACAATTTATTTTGCAAATTCATAACATGACGAGCTTCATGTCATAAGCTTAGGTAAACGTAATTACATTTTTTGTTGAATATTGTATGTGATACAATAGTCAAGCACTGGAAATCTTGGCAGTCCTAACAATAAATTACATAAACCCAGTGAATTTCACAACTTATGTTGACGTTTTAAAGCATGTTTTCTCAGGTCAATGAGGCACGAGGTGCTAAGGATACATAGGGATACTCTTTTGGGAGTCATGCATAAAGAATAGGAGAGTCATACATCTTAGGATAGTTTGTTATGATCTAAAATCTTTTCATTTAAATTTGAAACAATTTAATCCGTTGTGCTTTGGAGCGAATCTAAACAATTTCTCAATAATGACGTAATGTATCGTATTTAAATGACTCTTATTTAGAGGTCACCTCATATCTTGTGCCATTGATCTATGATGTAACGCTCCCGGACACATTATTCCGCTGCGACCCAATTTGGGGGTGTTACAGATTGGTATCTAGAGCCAAGGTTATAGAGAACCAGGTCAAATGTTTTTTTTACTTGGACTATAACCGTTTTCAAACGTTGCATCATACAAAGGGATTTTCATAGGACATTCATTCATACATTACTTGTTGCATTAGTTAGATATACTAGATGCTGCATGGTTCACATACGTATTTATAATATATTAAGTATATTATTATTTGTCTTATATGTACTAATGTAAACTCTGTTTGAGTGTTACAGATTCAGTCATGTCATAGGATTCAGCATCATCTGAGGTTACGTATACGTCTATATCATCTCACGGAAAACCGCTAGCATGGGTTGTGGACTTTTTTAGACTCTAGGAGCCCGACTCACCAGAGGCTGCACCAGCATCACCAGAGTACGTGCCTGGCCCTGAGGAGCCAGAGCAGGCACCACCCTCGCCAGATTATGTTCCAGGTCCAGAGTACCCCGAGTACCTGGCACCAGCTGATGAAGAGATCGTTGCTGAGGATCAGCCTTACGCCGATTATGCCTCACCCGCTGCCCTATCTCAAGGGTACATTGCTGACTCGGATCCCGAGGAGGACTCTGAGGATGGTCCAGTAGACTATTCAGTTGATAGAGGTGACGCGATGATGATGATGACTCCTCTGATGATGACGAGGAGGAGGAGGAGGCTTTGGAGGAGGAGGAGCATCTGGCTCTGGCCGACTCTGTTGTTGCACCCGTTGTTGACCTTGTCCCCTCCGCTGAGGAGACAGAGCCGTTCGAGACGGACGAGTCTGCAGCTACACCACCACCACCACCTGCATACCGTACCACTGCGAGGATATCTATTGATGTGTAGATAGTGCAAATTGATTTTTATGATTTCGACACATGCAGAGGAACAAAAAACTAGAGAAAAAAATGAAATATATCTAATATACGTATATGCATCTAACTAAAATCTAGAAAACACATTATGATGCGTTATAATGCATCTAAGATTATAGAGATGCATCTAATTTAAGTCGGCGCATCTCGAATATGCGGTTATAGTTACTTCTTATTCTTATTTTAAGAAAACTTCTTATTTGATCCTAACATATATATATATATATATACTTTTTGCCGTAAAAAAAACAAAGTTATTGAAATTAGTCTTACGAAATATGAAAAAGCTTTGCTTGATTATCTAGTCACACAAGTTTATCAAGATTATAGTCCACGTTTGGAAAACATAAGATAAAAAGTTAAGAAGGTAGGCCGTGCCGTGGAACACTCTATTACCAACTTTTAAATATACCGTTTTCATTCTTTTCGACTTTCAGTATAAGCTACAAAATCGTTCACGTGGTTTGTCTATTTTGATAAAAATAACTTTTTTTTGAACGACAACTTTATTAGAACCACTAGCAAGAAGCTAAAAAATTACAAAGGAATCAAATAAGGGTGCTAAAGCAAGCTATCACATCTAAAAGTAAGTTTACCCCTAGCAATAGACCAATTAAAAGAACGCATAACAATATCATCAAAAAGAACTTCTTTCCGAGGTTTTTGAGCCGCAAAAAGAAGTTGATTCCTGAAATAC